>PVJX010008308.1:0-66316 GCA_004027295.1 Dolichotis patagonum | reverse complement strand
TGTGAATTCCCTATATGTGACAATATGGACAACTATTTGGAAGAAAACAAAAGTCAATATGATAGAGAGTGAATATCTCCAATTGTCTAGCTTTGAAATTTATGTCTTACATTGCTTTCTTGTGGTCCACTTTGCTCTGTTTTGTTGTATTTAATTTTACCCTATTGATATAATTGCATGTATATTTGAGTGGGTAAGATGGATGACCATATTGTTGTTTTTGTCAGATCGTGGAGCAGAACTGTTAACAATCTCACTGTTTGAATGTCTACTTTACATGTTTTAACTTTGTAATTTGAACAACTATTTACAAGAAGTCAGTATATAATTAGTCAAGTAATAATTTCTTAGGTTTTATTGTTGTACTTTTCCTTTTTTCCTTGGAATACTGTATGGTTGCTACCCTTTATTCTGTTTTATTTTGTTTTGTTTTTTCCTCTTTAAATAAAATTATTTAAAAAAATAAAATAAAATAAAATAAAATAAAATAAATAAAAAGTTATATAGCACAGCTAGGCAGGATTTCTCCCAGATGTGCCGGGCTGAGTACCAACACATTCAAGTATCAATACACCAGTCAAAAGATCCCTGTGATCATATTCATAGATGCAAAAATATTTCACAACAACAAGTGTTTGAAATGAGTATTTTGAGCTGGATTAATGGCAATGTTTACTATAAGAAGTTTTTTAAATTCACTGTATTATTTATCAACTTACAGATAGAATTACATCAAACAAGTTTCTGGACAGCAAAGGAATTAGTAGAGTGAAGAAGTATGAAGTAGGAGAAAAGCAGGTATCTGATGAGGGTTTAATATCCAAAATATAAAACAATAGTAAGAAAAAGAATTTTTGATATAAATGGGTAGAGTCTCCAAATAGACATTTCTCAAATGACATAAATGACCAATAGGTACATGAATAAATGTTCAACATCACTAACCATTAGAGAAATCCAAATTAATACCACAGTAAGATCACACTTGTCAGCCTGAGGATTTAGCTCAGTGGCATAAGCACCTGCCTGGCAAGCGCAAGTTGCCAGGCAGTTCAATGAGTTCAATCTCCAGTATCCGAAAAAAAAAAAAAAAATAGTGTGTGATCAACAACCCTACTACTGGGTATTTAGCCAAAGGGATTGAAATCAGAGACACCTGCATCGCCATCTACACTACAGCATTATTCAAAATAGCCAAGATATGAAATCGACCCAAGTTTCTATCAGTGACTGGATGGGGTAAGAAATGCCATACCTAGACACAATGAAACGCTGTTTATTTTTGAGACAGGCTCTCACTATGTAGCCCAGGCTGGCTTTGAACTCATCATATGGTTGATACATTGTGTCGACTTGAGAAGTTTAACTGACTCAGCAGGGGGCCAGGGTCCTTGGTAAATATCATCCTGTGCAAGAGGATGGAACAGATTTTATGAGTGCTATACCTTCCCTGGAGAGCGAGGTGCTCAGTGTACAATGTAAGGAGAAGAGGTTTGTCCCCCCTTTAACGCTGGCTGCTGCTTTGAACTGTTGCCCCCATGCCACACCACCCTTGCTTGGAGCCAGCAGAGTATGCACTGAAACCTCCAAAGCTATGAGCTAAATAAACCTTTCCTTCCCTCATTTTGGGTGACAGGTATTTTGTCCCAGCAACGAGAGAAAAGTAACCCAGACAGAATTTGGTAACAGGAGTGGGGTTGTGCCGTGACTGTACCTGACCATGTGGTTCAAGAACCTTTGGGAATGGCTTGTGGGAAGAGTTTGGAAAGGTTCGGAGATGTCACCTCAAAGAGTAGCCCTGGAACAGCTTAGGCTGTTGTGCATGAGAGATTGTGGGCAGAGCTTGGGAAACTAGGAGGTTGATAGGAAGCCTGCTGGTAAAGACCAGGCTCAGGAGGTTTCTGCTGGGAAGGAGAACTGCATTGGGTGCTGGACTCCACATGATGTGTGGTATGGCCTGGCAGAAGGTTTGTCTGACTTTGCTCCTGTCCAGACTTTGCCTGAGACTGAGATTAAGAGCAGCAGACTGGGGCTGGGGATTTAGCTCAGCAGCATAAGCGCCTGGCTTGCAAGCACGTGGTCATGAGTTTGATCCCCGGTACTGATAAAAAAAAAAAAAAAGCAGCAGACTGATTAATGTGGCAGAAGAAATTTCAAGGCAGTTGAATGTTGAGGCAGTGGCACAGCTATTGCTGGGGCTTTTTAGCAACATTCATGTTGCAGATTAAGAGCAAAGAACCTAATAGGGTGACTTAAAACATTATGAGTTTGGCCAAAAACAAACAAACAAAAAAACTCCAGTAAAGCTTTAGACTGCAAAGATAGAACTGAGATCTCCATTGCTGAGGAGGAATGAAAAAGTAGAAAAAAATGGCCTGGGGGCGTCATGGGAAGCAGGGTGGGTCTCCACCCTGCTTGCTGAAGTGAAAGACTTTGCTCAGAGCACCATGTTCCAGAATGGCAACAGAGGCCATGAAGGTTCCAGACTAGGGGCGACGCAGACACCATTCTCAGAATCAGATTCAGAGTGCCCAGCAATCCAAGCCCTCGACTCCTACAGCCAAAAGAGAGGAGAGCCTCGCTACTGCTCCAGCTGGCAGCGGACACTGGCATTGCCCATGTGGGGCTGGTTTTAGGTGCAGAATGCAAGCATTCTGAGGTTTAAAAACCCCCGATTTCACAAGGTCTGGGAGGCCAGGCAGTGCACCCCCGAGAGGGCAGTGTGTAAAGCTGTGAGCGTAAAGCCAGAGGTACAGTGGAGATCCTAGAAGTTTGGGAAAGCTGGAACACAGATCATCTTTAGAAAAACTTCAAGGAGGGAGTAGAGAATGTCCAAGAGAAGCCATGGGACCAGTAACCACCAGAAGTGCCGTAGGAGTGGATTCACACAAGCCCTTTAGAGCTCACAATTTGCCACATATTGCCTCAAATAATGCACATGGAACTCTAGGACTTAATGTTGCCCTGCTGGATTTTGGACTTGCTTTTGTCCCAATCCTTTGTACTCTGTTTGTAACTTTTGGAATGAAATTTATTTTACGCCACTGCATGCTGGAAGTGTTGTACAGGGCCTTGCAGCTAAGCTTTGCCTTACATCTCGGAGATGTGGGACTTAAGCTTTTCATCAGTGCTGAAACCGTAAGCACTTTGGCAACTCTTGCAGACTAAATGCCTGTTGCATAAAGGGATGTGCATGAGTCTTTTGGGGTCCAAGGACAAAATGTTATGTTTCTAATGTAATATAATGTTGATAGACATAATGCTGATACTTAACAACTGTTAAGATGTGTTACAATGTTCTCATTGCAGTTAAGAATAAGCATGCCTTTGTATAAGGAGGCTGGTTTAAAGAAATATATCTGGTTGCCACGTTGACAAGGGCTGGATTGTTATGGTTGATACACTGTGTCAACTCAAGAGGTTTAGAAGTTTAACTGAGAGACTCAGCAGGGGGCCAGGAACCTTACTTTAGTACCCTCATCCTGTGCAAGAGGGCAAGGTCTTCTGAGTGTTACACCCATGGGGGGGGTAGCCTGCATACACTAGGAGGGAGAAGAGGCTTGTTCCCCCTTTAGGTCTGGCTGCTGCCTTGACGTGTTGCCCCAGTGCCACGCCACCCTGCTTTGGAGCCAGCTAAACTGTAAGCTAAATAAACCCTTCCTTCCCTCATTTTGGGTGACAGGTATTTTGTCCCAGCAATGAAAGAAAAGTAACCAAGACATCCTCCTTTCTCAGCCTCCTGAGTGCTGAGATTACAGGCATGCACTATGCCTGGTTCTGCAGTATTATTCGGCCATAAAAAGATGGCTAGCCCTGGGGCTGGGGATTTAGCTCAGTGGCATAAGCGCCTGCCTTGCAAGTGTGCAGTCGTGAGTTTGATCCCCAGTATCGATTTTAAAAAAAAGGCAGGGTCCTCCACCCCGTCCCTGGGCCAAGCTAATAAGCGCCGTGAGCCATACACAGTGCTGCAATGGCTACCCCTAAATGATTAACGTTACCGGTATAAAGAGCTAAGAGATTGGACTCATGATTTATAGCAATGATGGATACAAGGTAGAAGTCAAACTTCCTTCTGCTTTTAGTTACTCACTAAGCATCAGCCCTGGTTCATAGCAAAAATGGCTTTCAAGTCTGTGGCTGTCCCAGGAGGAAACAAATCCTGCTTCTAATGTGCAGCAGGTGAGGACCCAAGACTGTCTCCCCAACCCCACAGTGATACTTGGCTGCTAATGTTACTCAAAATCTGGATCCTAACATGATGAGGGCTCAGGTTATATTTACAGTAAAACTCAGGTTTTCGAGGATAATTCACTCCAGAAACATGCTGGTAAGCCAAAACACCTGTATAGCAAAAGCAAATTGGCCCATAAGAAATAATGGAAACTCAGATGATTCATTCCACAACCCAAAAATATGCATGTAAAAATAATTGCAATGCTGTAAGATAATACAAAATAATAAAATACAAAGAAAAGCAAATTAACTGCACTTATTTTTGAAAACCCTGTGGCTGGGGTGAGGGAGACAAGAGGAGGGTTACTGTGTAGAATGACTTTCAAGACACACAATCACTGTATCTTGGCTCAAAGCAATCTTTTTCTTTTCTTGCAACTTTAGGGAAGGAACCTATGACACTCGCCTTTGCCCTGTTGAGAATTTTGCAGAATGTGACATTACATTGTCGTTAAACAGATTCACTGCTCACACAACTAACCCCTTATTCAGGTGGTGCTTTACTACAAACTTTGCACATTTTACTTCCCCACACTTTACACACCTCTCTAAGCTCGCTTGGAGGGAGTTTTCTGCCCTTTCCTCCTTCTCTCCAGATGAGATCTCCTCCATCAACTTCTGCTGTTGGATGACGAGAGGGGAGGGGAGACAGAAGAAAGCGGAACAGCTCCGTAGTGGTTGTTTGACGTTCAGCATCACGTACTACTACTCATACTGCAAGACACCATTCACTTACAAGTTACAGTTTATTAGAAATAAAAAGATGCATTAGGAATTTTTGCTCGTCTTGTGGAACACGTGCAGAACAAGTCACCTGCAATCCAAGGTTTTACTGTGAGTGAGTAACTAGACCTTTAAGGAGTATACTTCTCTTGCTCCAAAGTCACTGCTCTTGTACAAATGAAATGGGCTATGTGGACCTACTCCAGAGACAAGGGCCTTGTTCCTCCTTAGGCGTGTCTCTGTTTAGTTTATTTTGAAACCTTGAGACACTTTGCCACACCCTCACCCTGGGTGAACTTTACACAGACCCTGACCTTGTCAGCACACTTAGAAGACATGTGACAGTGTCCTGAACCAAACCTTGAAACCACAAGGTGGTGTGCAGTGACTAACTTGCTGCCTGACACCATGACTGTCATTGTCCTCTCGCTCTGCTTCTCGGCTGCCCTGAGGTGAGCGGTTCTGCTCCACCACCGTGTACACCGTGGCAATCTGCCTTGAAACCAGCCAGTCAAGAGACAGGAACATCTAAACAGCGAAAATAAAACTTTTCTCCGTTAAGTTGTGCATGTCAGAGGTTTGGTCACAGTGAGGAAAAGCTGGCTAACACCAAAGTGTTCCCACCACAGAACAGTGAGGGAGTACACATGGTAATTAACTCAATTAGTCATTCTATGATGTACACATATTTTAAAACCATATTGTATATGATACTTACAAATTTTGTCAATTAAAAATAAATCTGCCTCAGGCAATTACTGAGATGAGGTAAACACAGTTACAGTAACAATCCCCATGAAGAAGGCACACAGAACTGAGCGTTGCCACCCAGAATGTCTCGGGCTGGTTTAGTCTTGGCCCCACTCTGGTCAGAATTTTGGGCACATTAGTGCTGAGATGAAGAGGCAAGGAGGGACAGACAAGGGGCTGCTGCTGACTTTGTAGAACTGTCTGTGTGTCCAACAGCATGCCAGGATTTTTATACGAGTTTCCATAGTTAATCTTTCTAACAACCGCATAAGGCAGGTATTGTTTTGATTATTTTGTTTTTATACCACATGCAATTAAGACTTGGCTAGGTGCAGCGACCACCCAAACTGAAATGTGTTGCAGAGCAAGATGCCAAGCCTTTCCAGTCATATTTGGATTTGTGTCTCTTAACATAGTCTCCTTGGTGAACACCCAAAAGCGTCAGGGCAGAGCAGTGAAGGGGGAGGGGAGCAGGAGAAGGGTTGGGCAGGGAGGTTGGTTTCAGTGTGCAGTCGCTGCAGAGGAAGGAGAGCTGTGTTTGGGGGAGCCCTGAGAACAATCTATGCCTAACAGGCCGAATACAACGTGCACCCAGAGTGCCACCATTTTCTACATTTCTGGGCGCAGAGTAGGACCCACAGCTATAGCTCACAAAAGCCCAGAACATTTAGATGGGAAAACAGCAAAAATTAGATAGGAAATTTTTTCCCCAGGGCCTTTGCACTGAGCTACATCCCCAGCACATCTCTTGAGACAGGATCTTGCTAAGTTTGGGCTCGAACTTAAGGTCTTCCTGTCTCAGCCTCCCAGAGTGCTGGTAGTACAGCTGTGCACCACTACACCCAGCTGGAAAACTTGAATATGCATTCGTTTACAAGACAGCAAAACAAGATTTAAAATACCCTGTTCGAATCCCAGAGAGGGAGAATCTAAAAAGCTGCGTATGTTTCGGTAACAGAACCCCTTTCCCATTACGTGAGAACGTCAATGATAGTCTCTTGTGCTGCTTGTGGTTTGTGAGTCTGCGCTCCCACTCGATCCAAAGTGGACTTGTGATGTATCCCATCAGAGCACGGACCAACAGAACCTGAAACAATTAAAACTGACTGAAGACAGAACTTGAAAGCGCAGTGCAAAAAGAACTGTATGTCAAGAAACTCAGGCCTCATTGTGCTGGTTCACTTAACTTTGCTTCATGTATTCAAAGAAAAGGAGGGAAGGAGTCCTGTGTCTTGGTTACTTTTCCCTCATTGCTAGGTCAGAATACCCAACACCCAAAATTAAGGAAAGAAAAGTTTATTTAGTTCACACTCCATGGAAGCTTCAGTCCTTAATTGGCTGGCTCCAAGGCAGGGTGGCATGGTGCAGGGGCAGCAGTTCAAGGTGGCAGAAGACAGGAAACTAAAAGGGGGGCAGAGCAAGCCTCTTTTTCTCCCTTATAGTCTACACAGGCCACCACCCCCACTCCTCTCCTCCAGGGCAGGTGTAACATTCACACAATCTCCTTGCCCTCCTCTTGCACAGGATGACGATGTTTACGAAGTGAGGACCCTGGATCCCTGCTGAGTGGCCTACTTAAATTCTCAGGTTGACATAATGCATCAATTATAACATCCCTGTGTTTGGCAATTGCATATTCTTGATGCAACAACCAGGCCTCAACATACTTGGGAAAAAAAAAAAAAAAACCTGTACCTGTATTAGATATGCACAGATGTATTTTTCTTGTAATTATTCTGTAAGCAATGCAGTGTAACAGCTATTTCCATAACATTATATTGTATTAGGTACTAGAAATAGTGTAAAGTATACAGGAGGGATCTGGGGATATAGGTCAATGTACAGCACTTGACTAGCAAACATGAAGCCCTGGTTGCAAAATTATACATAAAGCATATGGGAGAATATGCATAGGGTATATGCAATATCACACCATTTTATATAATGGACTTGCACATCCCCCAATCTTGGAATCTGCAAGGGGTTTCGAACCACCAATCCCTCATATATATGAGGATGGTTATGTTAAAGGCCAAACTCATTAATAATGTAAATATCTTCTCTCCTTAAGGTCTGAGCCCCAGAAAGTTGATTGTACACATTTTGGTATGGACAGCATGTGTTTGGCACACATAGCATAATCTTTCAGTTCTAGGAATGGAACCCATTCTGGGAATGGCCTCTCCACACCAAGCAAGTGCTTTGCTACTGAGCTACACTCCCAGCCCTACCATACACTTTGGCATCACAGGCATACACATGATATGCAAACACCCTGATCTCCTGTCCTCCCAGAGGAGCTGAAAACTTAGAGGACCTCTTCCTTCAGTACCTCAGACTTGAGTAATTCAAGGGGAAGCGAATGTTGTAGGGTGGGTGAGGGGGAATGAGTGCACTCCTGGGTGCTGCAAAAAGGGCCCTCCACCATTGCTGCCTGCACAAGCCTTGCCACTGTGCAAGCCTGTGGAAGAGCAACTGCCAGCTGCTCAGAGACCTCGAGACCTCAGTATCCGGGACCCAGGCCTCCAAGAGCAGGGATGAGCATGTGTGCGACATCAAAGTGACGTTCCCACCAGGGCCTACAGTGGAGTTGCTAAAACTCCCCGCAGATCCTAAGAACTGCCAGACCCTTGGAACTGCGATTCTTCCCTCAGACAGCAGTCTAGGAAAGGGAACCATTCTGTGCATGCACATCTTCCCTGCAACATTCTTGTAAATTATATCTATATAAAGCTTACAAAGATGGAAAAAGCATGTAGACACAAATAGAATTTTTTAAAGACCCAAGACATGGTTAGTGGGATTATGGACAATATTTTTCCATAAAATTCTTTTTCATAACTGTTGGAATGTCAATGCCCAACACATTCCCTCCCACAAAAGGAGAAAGAACAAAATACAGTGTACTTGAAAGTTACTTCAAATGCTGTTTTCCAAATTGAGAATAGCTTTAGTATTTTCAGACACTATATATAATTAGTGTGTTGGCAAGTCTTACTTAGAACTACAAAATCTTACTCCACCTTCAGCCATCACATCCACTCCACATACATCTGCTCCACCCTCTTTCCCCCAGAGGTTTTTGGTTTTCTCTTCCCATAGCTTTTATCATCTATGCCTTCATTAACTTGAATGTCCAGGAAGCGCCTCGCCTGGTTCTAAGAAAAGAATGGAAGATGCTGAATAGCTGGTTGCTGGTATAGCCCAGAAGCTGGCACACAGTAGGGGTACACTGTCTGATTTGTTTCCTTTTATTCAATCATTTTATATTAATTATGCAAATATTTAAAGCCTGGTATATTGACCCACTGTTAAGAGTTTGTGTCTGGTTGTCTTTGCAAAGCCACATAGGGTCATGGAGGGCAGACTTTTCAGAGGTAGCTGAATCTAGAGTTTGTGACTGATTTATGGTTAAATGTTGGGATTGAGGGTGCTGAGATTAAGGTCGGGTGACTGCTGGATCAGTCCACTGACTGGACTGGCACCACCCCAATTCTGGCAGGGTGGACAAAGGGTCAGAAAGAGGCTTGTTTTTCTCCTCTCTCATTGCTTTTGGTATCTTCTGCGGCCATGAATGGTTGCCCCTCTGCCACACCATCTTGCCTTAGGGCCAGCCAAACCTCTACAAACTGTGAACTAAATAAACCTTTCCTCCTTTAACCTTGGGTATCAGTTATTTTATCTTAGCAATGAGAAAAATGTAACTAAGACAATCACATCTTCAGTCCCAGGTGGGAGGCTGAGCAGAAGCCTCATCTGATCCCAGTTCAGTACCTACCACCCTGGGTAACACAGACAGACTCTGTCTCAAAAAATTCATTTTTAGAAAATTAGGTGGGTTTTTTTGGTGCTCCTGTCCTGTGCCAAGTGTTGCCCTTACATGCTTACAGTAAGCAAGGGCCCTCCACCATTGCTGCCTGCACAAGCCTTGCCACTGTGCAAGCCTGTGGAAGAGCAACTGCCAGCTGCTCAGAGACCTCGAGACCTCAGTAAGCAAGGGCCGAGGGTGGGGCTAGTACAAGACGGCTATGTAGTACTGTAGCTAGGATGACAGGGCTCCTAGAATGCCACTGAACACATAGTCCAGACACTCCTCTCGTTCTTTGCCACAGCTTGGAACTGCCTGCCACTTCATTCCTCTCCTAGGGTAGACTCAAAACACAGACGTCTCCATCAGCAGAGCCCTCCTAGTGGGAGGTGAGAGCCAAGGGCTGTGTCCAGTTCTGAGTCCTTCCTGGTAGTCACCGGTCAGCTTCCAGGGGAGCAGAGAGCCACCCCATGGCCCTCTGAACGCGCCTTTAGCTCAGGTCTGTTGAGCTCGCATCGCCCTGCCAGCTGCCCGACTCTGCCACTCACCGCCACACAGCAGACCCCACTCCAGCCCCCGAGTCCCTCTTCAAGGGACACCAGCGAAGCCTGGCCCGGCTCTCCTCCTCTCAACTCCAGAACACCTGTCAGCGCCGGGCCGTATGAGAGCGCGCCTGAAACACACACACACACACACACACACACACACACACACGTTCTCAGACTCGCACCCCGGGGCCACGCAGATTCCTGTACATGCATGGCAGGGCCACACCCGAGCCCACCTCGGAGCCTCATCTCCTTCCCTTTCTCTTCCTATTTCACACACTCACACTCTTACTGCCGTGCCGGAGCTGCGCGTTCTTCGCTTGGCCGCGGCCCTGGCGGGGACGCGGACCGGGCAGGAGAAGCGCCTGGGCGCCGGCCCCGTGCGCCTCCGAGAAGGCCGGGGAGAAAGGGACCGAGGCGAGTCTCCTGTCATTCACTGAAACCTGATTGGGAACGGTCACTTTACAGACAACGGGATGGCTCTGCAATTTTTAAACTATGCTTCGAAATTAATGCCTAGGAGTTGCTGTTAACCGCACGACAGACCCGGAGCACTCAGAACCGAGACCCCGCAGCACCACACTCGCCCGAGCTGCGGCCGGAAGCGGGTCTCCCCAGGCCGGAAGAGCGCGCAGTCTGGAGGAAGAGGCGGGGCCCGGAGACGGACGCGGGGTTGGGGCGGGGCTCCTTGAGGGGTAAAGGGGCGGGGCTTCCCGCGGCCAAAACTGGGCCGAGGCGAACAATATCGGGAGGTCGGACCTGGTGGGCGTGGCTCCCTGAGGGCCTAGGGGCGGGGCTAGTGGTGGGCGGGGGCATTCTCAGCTTCACCAATAGGAGGGCGAGTTCCCGGGCCCTTGGGGAGTAGCCAGTTGCTCGCTGTCCACTTTTCCTCCAGTTCTCGCGGTGCCGCGCACACTCGCCAGCATGTCCTTCATCCCTGTGGCCGCAGACTCGGACTTCCCCATCCAGAACCTGCCCTACGGGGTCTTTTCCACCCGGGACAACGTGAGCTGCCGCCCGGCGCCGGGGCGGACTGGGGGTGGGTCGGGCACTGCTTCCGCTGAGGACGGTGCGTATTGAGTACTCGCAGGTTTGAATCCCGCCGGCGCTGTCCACTGCGCACATTGGTTAGCCTCTCAGCCGTTTCCAAGATAGCGAGAGCAGCGCATGCAAGCGGAGTGTGCACGACGCCCCTTGAGCCTGCACAGGGAGTACGATCGCTGCCAGAAGCGATCCTGCCCAAAGAGGTCGAGGCTTGCCTCCCGATTTCAGCAGGTCCTTTACAGCCCTGGCTGCCCAGCCTAGAACCTGGAAAGAATCCATGAACTCCAGCACTGAGCAACTCGACCCTTGCCATTCAGGAGCCCTTTGGAGTAGAGAAAGGAACTTTTAGAAATAAATCTTTTAAAACGGAGAGTTTAAAAGCAAGTTTACAAGAGGCCCCTGGGTGGAAAGAGCAGATTTTCTGTCATCTGCGGCAGTATTTCTTGCAAAATTCTGCCACCCCGGGTAAACTCCGGATTTGGCTCTGCAAACCCTGTAACCCCAGCACCTATTTGCACAACCAGTGTTCAGGGAGTGTTTGCTATCTGCATCTCTTGGCAGTCGGCTGCTTCCAGGAAAGCGGAGTCTCTTCCAGCTGCCCACGCTGGCCTCGGTGACCTGCCTGCAGTGCACACCTCGGTCTGCTAGAGTCAGAGAGTGGTTTCCTGACTGGCAGGCCTGACCAGATGTTGTAAGGGGGCAGCAAGTTAAGGGTCCTGACACAGCAAACCCTACCCTTCCCCATCCAGCCTCCCCCTGGTGGCAGGAGCCACCCCTGCTGTCCACCAGCACTTTGCCCTCTGTCCTTGCCTTTCCTGAGGGCACACATCAATCAGACGGGAACATGTGTGAAGACATTCTTCTGCCTAGGAGAGTGCTGAACGTGGCGCCCCGAGGAAATCGGGAATCAGCACCCAAGTGACACCTGCCTGCGGCTTCACTATTAGAACGTTGCAGGCAGCCATGGGGACTTTGGGGATGAGCACCCCTTACCTCTGCCCTCTTCTGGAGGGCTGGAGTAGAGAATTGTTCCCTTCGGCCTTGCACTAGACTCCAGCCATCTGCTGTGCAGGCTTCCTGGAACTCTGTACCCGCAGCGCCCCCTGTGGCTGGGAGTTAGAGCTTTGCTTTGGACCGCTGTGTCAGATGTGACCCAGGAGCAGGGAGCCCACGTTCCTTCTCTTAAAGTAAGAGGAGAGGTTTCTTTCCCCCTCTTCAAGTTACACGAGACCCCAAGAGGGACGAGAGATGGGGTGGTAGTGAGAGAGCAGACTGGAAGCCCGGGGAGCCTCGGCCCTCCCAGGAGCCCTTCCGGTCTAGTGCTGAAGAAGGTATTCTCCAGGCGAACAGGAAAGTCTCCTGAGCTGTTTTTCCAGGTCTCAGGTCGCAGTCTGGTGCACAAGGGTGGTCACTGAGCACTCTCACTTCCTAGGCCTTGTTCACAGCAATGGCAGCCTTGCTGCCATTAGACCTGGGACATGCTGAGGGGTGGCAGCGTCTCCTTGTCTTCAGCCACGTGTGTGGCCCAAGGCCAGAGGGATGGACTGGACTCTGCCCTGCTGATTGCCCGAGAGAATACCACCGGGTCCAGGAGGCTCAGCCCAGTGCCCACACTAGTTTCCGGAGTGGGATGCTGAAGCCAGGGCGTTAGCAGAGTGGGAAGCGTTGCCAGGCTATCTAGGCAGCCTCGTCCAGGGCAGCTGTGCCAGGGGAGGGTATGGCTCCGTGGACCCCTGGCCCAAGGTGACATGTGAGGAAGTGGCCACCCTGTCTCAGCCCATCAGGATAAGCAGTCGGTGGAATTCAGGAATCTGCCTCTGAAAAACAGACTGATGAAGCTATGGTCAAAAGAGCCACGATCCTGGCTCAGGGCAGGACCCCAGAGAGTGGAGTCTGCAGGCTCACTCTCCGGGGAGCTCACGGCTGTGGGGTCAAAGACCAGGCTTGGCCACAGAAAGTCTGTGTGGTATGGCAGAAAAGAGCCTCTCCGATATGGCCCAAGCAGTGTGGCTTGGTGCCGCCCTCAGCAGCCTGGCTTTCCTCGGCTGGCATCACAGCAAGCTTGGTGCGCATGCCGCTGGCCCTCAGCACCGTGCGTGGGGCACCCTATGGTGCAGCTGACGTGGATGGCCCTGAGCGAAGGACTAGTCAGACATGGAGGGGCGTCTGGCTGCCCAGGAAGGGGGTGAGCTCAGTGCTTAGGGACTTCCTCAGGGGACTCTGGCTTGGTACCTTTACAATGGACCACGCGCTCTGCTCTTCCCCACCTGTGGCATGTTGGGTTCTTTTCCCGTGGAAGAAGCCCAATTCTTCTTTCTTCTCATCGTGGAAGCAGAGAAGGCAGCAGGTGGGATAAGAGGGCCAGTTGCTCAGGCCCCCTTGTGGGCTCTGCAGCAGAGAGGCTCCTGACCGAACCAGCCAGGCCCCGAGAGGATTCACCCGGTGCTCACCATGCTGTCTTTCCCCAGCCTCGACCACGGATCGGTGTGGCCATCGGGGACCAGATCCTGGACCTCAGTGCCATTAAGCATCTCTTCACTGGACCTGTTCTCGCCAAGCAGCAGGATGTCTTCGCTGAGGTAGGGCATTGTGATGTGGCTTGTCCCTGTCACCTTGTCTTCCACCTTTGCTAGTGATTGTTCCTTCAGTCCAGGGTACATGAGGTCAAGGCAGGGCTATTTGCAGAGCCACCAGCTGGTAGGAGGAGGGCTTGGGACCCCTCAGCTGGTCCCTCACCTGGTGGGGAGGGGTCCCAGGCAGGGTGTAGAGGAAAACAGCAGTGCTTGTCTCCACATCCACAGGACATCAGGGTGTCAGCCTGGCTTGGCAGGGTGTGTGGCGGCAGTGAGCATCCCTCCCTGACACCTTTCACAGCCAGCTCTGTGACACATGGCAGGAAAGAGGATGATTATCGAGCGCATCTGTGTGCCAGGAGTGTTTCACATCCCCTCTCCTTCATTCCTCCTGACACAGAGATCGGGTTCATCTCTAGATGGGTAGGGACCCCCAGCGTCCAGACCAAGACGCTGTCCTCAGAAGCATGGGGCTGGAACTCTGACCTGCAGCCTCCACTAGTGACAGCACCATTCCTCGCTGGCTCCCTGACCCTTCCTCACCGCCCCCAGGAGGACTGGTAGTCTGCTTGGGCCACCACACCCCTCACACTGGAGTGGCCTCTTGGGGAAGGTGGCCACCTGAGGCTGCAGGCCAGGCTCGGAGCTCCTGGCTCTCACGGCTGAGTGCAGGTCTTGGAGGGCCTGGCACAGTATCAGGCAAGGCAATGGCTTTCTCCAGTGTCATGCGTAGGTGACAAAAGCAAGAGCAGGGGCCCCCAGCGTCTGTGTGGATGCAGAGGAGCAGTGGGGCCTAGACAGGCAGGGACCTGGGGGCTGTCCCGTGTGTGTGATCTTCTTTTTGTGTTTGACCCTAGCCGACTCTCAACCGCTTCATGAGCCTGGGGCCAGCCGCCTGGAAGGAGGCGAGAGCACTTCTGCAGAGCTTGCTGGCTGCCGGCCAGGCCAGGCTCCGGGATGACGCGGAGCTTCGGGGATGGTGAGGAGCGCGTGGACATGCGGGCAGGATACACAGGGAGACGAGGACCGAACTGCAGACAGTGTCACAGGGAGATGAGGACTGACTGGACGGTAGACTGGACGGGAGACAGAGTCACACGGGGTTCTGGCCTGGTGGGTCAGGCCCCGCCTCCTGTGCCCTGGAGGACTCTGGGCCCTCTGGGCTCCCCCAGACCCCACACTAACCCTTGCTGGTGTCTGGAGAGGGAGTCTCTGCCAAGCCAGCCTGTCCCTGGGCATTGTACCTCCTCCTCCTCCTCCTCCCTGTGCCCCTAGCAAGGGCGAGCAGGGCTGAGAGGCTGGGCTTAGCCCGAGCGGGGCACAGACAGAGCCTGGCTGCCCTGCCACCGGCCTGCTCTGAAGCTTCTCTGTGTTTCAGCGCGTTCACCTCGCAGACTTCGGCCACCATGCACCTCCCAGCCGCCATTGGTGAGTGCCCCTGCCCGGCCGGGTGGGAGCGGGAACGCAGGTCCCTGACCCAAGCAGGCTCAGTTCTAGGCTGGCACTGTCTCGGCTGCTCAAGTCTGTGACCAGCTGTAGACTTCCTGTCCTGACAGGTCACTGTCCCTGAGAGGCTGTGGGGCTGTGCCCCAAGCTGTGACAGGCAAGCAGCTCCCAGAAAGGAGCCAGGGGGCTGTGCGGGGTCTACACCCCAGCAAGCGTGTGTCAGGAGGGGGCAGAGTACAGCTCATGTAGCCTGAGCCAATCACAGACCAGTCTACTGAGGCAGGAATGGCAGGGCAGGGCCTTGGTGAGGGGCGTGCTGGGCACCTGGGTGCTGCGATGCTGGCAGCCCTGTCCTCAGAAAGAGTTTGGGGCTCTGGACCAGCTTTCAGTTGGGCTCCATCCTCTGTCCTCTGGGCTGTGGCTTGCCCAAAGCTGGTGGAGGGTGAGTCGAAGACCCCTGGCCACCTGTGTCCTGTCATGCATACAGCAGGCTGTGCTTTCTTGGGAAACCAGTGGTGCTTCCAGGATTCCCTGTCATTGCTGGCAGACTGCTGGGGCTGTTTCCTGTTTTGTTTTGTACCCTGGATGCATTCTGTGCTGGGGGGCTGGAGGCAGGAAGCAACAACAGGGCTCAGTCTGTCCCCTCTCCCCCAGGGGTCCTTGGACTTTGCTGCCTCTCCTCATCCTTCCCACTTCCTCAACAGAGAAACCAACTGTCCCAGCAGGATCCTCCTGCAGAGTTTAGCAACTCATCCCCCAGAGGTGCCTGCTGCTTAGCAAGGAGGCAATGTACCAGACCTCACTTCCTGTCCCAAGGGAGGTGACAGACTTGGGCGGTGCAGGCTGGGGGCTGCAGAGACCTGCAGGCACAGGACCCGGCTCACTGTGGCATGAACGCCTGCCCTGGGCAGGGGTGTGGACCCCCGAGAGCTGAAGGGCTGCATGGAGGAGGGGGACACACAGATTGTCTGGGTTTGAACCTGGTCCAGGGCAGACACGCCTTGGGCAGACAAGGTGAAGGGCTCCTGCTGCTGCTGGCCAAGAGTAAGAGTAGACAGTGTCGGCCTCTCGTGTCAGCTCTGTGGGCTGATTCAGAAAGTGTTGGCTCCTTATTTCTCATCCCTTCCTCAGTTGAGGGCTCTAAGCCAACTCTGAAATGAGGCCATTTGTGTCACATTTGGGATAAACTTTGGAATGTGCCAGCTTGGAAATGCCCCTTCTCCCCATCGGATTGCTAACGAGCTCTCCTTGGTTCTCTTCCCCAGGAGACTACACGGACTTCTACTCCTCCCGGCAGCACGCCACCAACATTGGGACCATGTTCAGGGGCAAAGAGAATGCTTTGATGCCCAACTGGTAGGTATATCCCAAACCCAGTGTGTGGGTGCCATCAAGGTCTTCTGCCCATTTCACGTGTACACCTGTCACATGGGTCACATGTGCATGTGGTAGGCTGGCCAGTGTGGGTCTGTCCATTTCCCGGGTGCTGCCAAGCTCTGCTTAGGTATAAGCCAACTGGGGAGGAAACCAGAAGTGATGAGGGTGCTAGGGATGTTGCAGTGTCTGACATGATCACTCGGGCTGCTGTCAGAACCTGGAGCGGCCTCTTGGACTTGTTCTGCAAAAGAGCAGAGGTTGGCTTCAGATCCCCTGAGTCGCTGTGGTCCTTCTGGGTTCTCCGGTGTAAGCTGTTATTCTATTGCAATTCTTAAATCCCAGCACAGCACCTTCGGATGAATGGGAATCATCAAGGGTACGCACTTTCTGGTGCTCCTCCAAGTGTGGCCTAGCGCAGGTGTCCACTCATTTGATCTCCTGGGCATTCTGTGAGGTGGCTCAGGTTAGGACTGCCAGTCAGAGAGAACACAGCCTCAGAGAAAGATCGCCTCACCGAGGCAGAAGGAGGCTCGCCTGCTACCCGATGCAGCAGAGGGTTGACCTCTGTGACTTTTCAAGCTGGTCACAGCAGAGCAGTGGTGGTGCTGCGCTAGCGGTGCGTGCAGGGTCCCTCTGCTGCAGAGCACTGCAGATACGTCCGCCTACATGGGTTGAGCACCCCATCTGAAAATCAGAAATCCAAAATGCTACAAAATCTGAACCGTTTTAAGCTGCTGGCATGATGTCATCAGTGGTGCTTTCTGGTGGCTCAAGGTATGCAAACTCTATTTCTTGCACACAGTTATTAAAAGTATTCTAAAACATCTTCGGGGATATGCATGGTATACATGAAGCAAATGAATTTTGTGTTTATACTTGGGTCCTGTTCCCAAGCTATCTCGTTGTGTGCACACAAATATTCCAGTATCTGACAAAAACTGGAATTGGAAACGCCCGCAATCCTATGTATTCTGAAACAGGGACACTCGGCTTGTGTGTTCTTGACTTGGCGGACTCTCTGGCTGTGGAAGTCCTACATTTTTGCAGAATGAAACACGTACTTTCTTTATGGCATCCACTTCAGTGTCTTGTTGAGGAAGGCTTTTTCTGTGGCAGTGTCTCTGTACGTAGATCTCTGGCCTGTCTGCCGTTTCCTCTCGCAGGAGCAGTAAGGCGTGGGTCCGCCTTAGCATCCTCAGGCTGCTGTGACAAAGGCCCACAGCAGGGTGGCTTGTGACAGCGCAGATTCGCCCTTTTGTGTCCATAGCCCCGGATGCAGCGCGGGCTGTGCTGTGCCCGTGTGAAGGTTCAGTGGACTGTCCACGCTGGGCACGTCCCTGGAGCTGCACCGCTGTGTCCTCTTGTCCGCAGTAAGGGTGTAGGGCCCAGCTGGATCTCCTCATCCCAAGACCTGTAAAGCAGTTACATCCACTCAGCCCCTCCGTGCACTCAGGGGATGAGGAGGTGGCCGTACCTCTGGGGAGCCACCACTCTCTGCAGCACAGGTCTGACGTCGCCCGCTTCCCAAGGCCCTTGCCTGTCTCCCTCCCTGGGCCCTGTTGCTCCCCAGATGTAACCAGTACTGTCGCAGTTGCCCTGTAGTGTCTGGATAAGGGACGTCCTTCCTGACCCTCTGCTGCGCTGGCATCTGTGCTGGGTCCCGTGTGCAGGGTGCAGGTGAGAGCACGGGAGCAGCAGAGCTCTGTGGTCACAGCACCTGTGTGTAGATCTCAGGGCCACCTTTCCACACTGCTGACCTCAGCGGCCCCGGCGTCTCAGAGCCCTGCGTGCTTCTGAGCTTTGAAACTTGTTTCTTGCCAAAGTCTGCTTTGTACCACGTAGCCGCCTTGAGGCCTTGCAGCCCCTCTTCCTTCCCCAGGTTGAGTTTGCCTGTAGGCTACCACGGCCGCGCCTCCTCCATCGTGGTGTCCGGCACGCCAATCCACAGGCCCATGGGACAGATGCGGCCTGATAACTGTGAGTGACCCGGAGGCCCAGCCGGCCATGCCCACCCCCTGCCTAGCCCTGCATCTGAGACCTGGGCTCACGACAGCCCCTGTCTCTGGCCTTGTTCCAGCCCAGCCTCCCGTGTATGGGCCCAGCAAACGCCTGGATTTGGAGCTGGAAATGGTGAGCCCTGTGGTGCCGACTGGCCTCAGGGCCTCTGTGCCTGTGCGTGCAGCCCCCCCCCCCACCCCGCATGGCACTCTGTGTCCCCTCCTGGCTGTCGGAGTGCAGTCCGGACACCATAGTCACAGGCCCTGCGTCTGTGGACGCACCTGCTTGTCTCAGTGGACCTGTGTCCCCAGCAGTAATTCCACAGAGCCTTCCTGGCCCTTGGCACCCGGACAGTGATGGCCGAGTCTCCGGCTGCAGCACTGCGGCCAGGAGAGCAAAGCCGCACACGTCTCCCATCCGGCTCTCGGTCTGCACACTCGTGTCCGTTGTGTGTGGCGTGCTGGGTTTCTCACGTGTGATTCTGCTGTTTCTAGTAGCCCTCGCGCAGGCCCAGGGAGCACAGGGCAGCACATGTGTGCCTCCCAGAGAAGCCTTATCCGGGCAGGAGAGCAAGGGCCCTGGAGTCCTCAGATGGAGGCACATCCCTGTAATCGCAGCCACGGGAGGCTGCAATTCAAGGCCCCTGGGCAACTTAGTGAAGCTTTGTCTCTGAATAAAATTTAGGAGGGCCAGGGGTGTGACTCCAGAGCAGATTCCCCGTGTCCCATCCCCACTACTGGGGGAACCGGAAGCATCTAAATGAGGCTGTAAGTAATTATTAGCTCATCAAGCTGCTGTGACCGGAGACCACATCCCTGGTGCGGTGTTTGGGTGGTGGCTCACGTGAGGGACACAGCCGACCTCAGCAGCCTGCGCTGTGGCTGCCCGAGTGACCCGGAGCCAAGGTCCCCGCAGGGCTGCACCTGGTTTTCAGACATTCAACTTGGCGTCTAGACGTCTCTGTAGACTTACACGCAGCTGCACAAACAACAGAGAGCTGCGCCTTCCTGTGGCTCCCGGGACCCGGCCCTGCACTGCTGTGGTGCCGCAGGCAGCCGGGCACTACTCGGCATGGTAGGCTCCACTCTGCAGGGAGAGAGACTTGGGACCGGGCCGTCTCCTACGCTGGTGTGGGGGAATCCGGCTTGGGCTCTTGGCGGTTCATGGCCACCGCCACCCTGCTTGGGGACTTCTTCGGAGCTGGGCCAGAGGAGGGAAGCGATGGCAGGTCACTGCTGGCAGGTGCCCCCAGCCTGCAACTCTCCCTCCCGTGTGCCCTGGCGGATGGGACAGGCGAGGCAGAGCTGGAATCCCCATCCTGGGGTCTGGGGCCTTTTTCTTTTCATCTTGGTAGAAACTTGCAGTGTTTAACACTGGCTTGAGTCTTGCGTACAGCCTTGCTGACTGTGCTGTGGAAGGGATCCCCCACCCCCGTGCTTCCCTTGCATGTCTCAGCACCCCACAGGTCCACAGACGTCTTCAGCGGGGTCAGGGCAGCAAGCGGGCACCTCCTGCTTCCTGAGAGGAGCCAGTAGTCTCACTTTTCCCAAGCCTCGCTGAGCTGAGAGGCAGGGTGAGAAGAAAGAGCAGAAGGGCTGGATCCACTGAGGGCAGCCCGGGCCTGGTGACACAGCAGCCTGTGCCTGTGGCACCCTGGCCCAGCAGTCCAGAGGCCTTGGCATTCGCTCCCAGGCGTAGGGCTCTGACGGCCTCCCCACCCGCAGGCTTTCTTCGTAGGCCCTGGGAACCAGCTGGGAGAGCCCATCCTCATTTCCAAGGCCCATGAACACATCTTCGGAGTGGTGCTCATGAACGACTGGAGTGGTAATCGTGGGGCCAGGCCCACAGCCCTGCCAGGCGGAGGCCACAGAACGGGGATGCAGCTGTGGGTTCCAGCCCCGGCTCTGAGCCCTTGGGACAGTGGCAACCCTGCCCCGAGCTTCCCTGGGTTGAACTGGGACGTGGCTCCCTGGGATTGGTCGAGCACCTCTGTTGCGCTAGGCTGTGGGGGTCACACCCCATGTGGTCTCTGCCTCCCACTGGGCCCTGCGAGTTGCTCACAGTGTTGGCTCCCACTTCCCAAAGACCTGGGCACATAGAGCTCTCGCTTCATTGCTGAGCTGAGATGTGAAGCTTCTCCACCCTTTGCCTCCTGTGGGAGGACAGTGTCCACCCCAGCCCCTTGCAGAGGTGTCTTTGCCATTGTCCACTGACCTGTCCTTGGCGCCCGGTGCTCTTGCCCTGGACTGGGTGGCCTGGGAGGCTAGCCAGGGTCTGCTCCTGGGCCAAGGCTGAGCCTAGCCCTCCTCTCCCCAGCCCGGGACATCCAGCAGTGGGAGTATGTGCCTCTGGGGCCTTTCCTCGGGAAGAGCTTTGCCACCACCATCTCCCCATGGGTGGTGCCCATGGACGCCCTCGCGCCCTTCACCGTGCCCAACCCCGAGCAGGTAAGGGGGCCCCAAGGGTCCTGGCCACAGCGACCTCCAGGCAGCCGTGGTGCAGACGTTCTCCTCTGTGGTCTCCTGCCCTCAGCATGGTTCTTTGAGTGTGGTTCAGAGGGATGGGCCGTTTGCTTTTGGAATGCAGTCAGCGGGAGAGGTTCTGCCCACCTCGTGGCCCGACTGTCCACAGACTGTGTCCTCCACAGCCCTAAGTTTGCCACCACTGGCCCTGGCCAGCTCTCCTGAGGCTGCTGCCATGCCCGCAGCCTTGCTGCACTCTGACCTGTGTGGGGCATGTTGCTGAGCCCTGCCCCATGCCCCCCAGAGCCGTCCCCAGGCCTGCGCAGAACTTCTGGGTGACATGGCCCTGGGTGTCCCCTGCAAACCCTCCTGCTGCACCGGCCCCGCTGTTTAGTATGAAAAACGCATCTAGCGGTCCAGACCTCCACACATGCTCTGTGTGCCACTGCTTCCCACACTTGGGAAGACAACGCGTTTGCCCCCATGCAGCTTTGACTGGCGCACTCCCTCCTGGTGGCCATATGCCATTGGGGACTTCGCAGGGCTCTACCTCAGCCCTCCACCACCCAGGCTGTGCTCCCCGTCCCTGCCTCCCTGGCCCCTCCGCCATCTTCTGCTCCACTGGATTCTGGGACACTTCTGTGTGACCCTCAACCTGCCAATGCCCCTCCCCCAGCTTCCCTTCTTGGAGCCTGGCACTTAGGACCACCCTGGCCAAGGTCACTGTGCCCGGGACACTCCAGCCACATGTGCCCTCTGTCCCAGGATTTGGTGCGGCTAGGGGTAGCCTGGCAAGCTCTGCATGCCAGTAACCACTTTGCTGTGCTCTGCCCCCCAGGACCCCAGGCCCCTGCCATATCTCTGCCATGACCGGCCCTACACATTCGACATCAACCTGTCTGTTGCCCTGAAAGGTAGGAGCAGGCAGGTGGGCAGGCAGGTGTGTCCCAGGGCTGCGCCCTGCTCGCTCCTGAGCTCGTGGGGGGCACCTGCAGACATGTGGCTCTCCAAGGGGCTCCCTGTGCTGAGGGAGCCACACAGGGCCTAGGGGACCCTGAGCCTGCTACTGAGCTCCCCGTTTGGGCCGAAGGCCAGGGCCAGGGACCACGCCGTGCCCCATCCAGGGTCTCCCCGATAGCAGCTCATCTTCCTCTCGGGCTCAGCGAGTCTATCAGGTGCCTGTCTGAAAGTCCAGGCTGCCCTGGGGGCTCTGGCTCAGCCCTTAGGGCCACAGCCCTGTCCTGAGCCAGCCCTGGGAGCCAGGACAGGTGGCGGGACCACACTGATCAAGACAGCCCTGCAGGCCATGCTGGCATCCAGGCTGGGCCCCCTGCCGCCCAGTGTGTCTGTCTCTACCCTCGCTTGTCCTCCATGCAATGAAACAGTAATAGGCCTGGCCTGGTGTGGTGGCCAGGGCTCTGGCCTCAGTGCTGTGAGCCTGCTGTTCCACCAACTCTAAGTGAGGTCATTTGGAGGACCGAGGCGACAGAGCATCCCCTCAGATTGTCACCTCGCACGAGAATCAGGTCCTCAGCAGGGCGCCTCTCTCGCCCACAGGAGAAGGGATGAGCCAGGTGGCCACCATCTGCAGGTCCAACTTCAAGGTGAGCACTGACACCACGGCTGCCTCTCAGAAGCAGAGCACTGAGCTGGGAGCAGGGGAGTGGAGGGGAGGCCCCAGGAGGCTCTGCAGGGGCCTGCAAGGTCACCTGGGAGAATGGGGCAGAGTGAAGGCAGGAATGAGGCCCTGCATACTGTCCCCACCTGTGCCCGTGTCCCAGCACATGTACTGGACCATGCTGCAGCAGCTCACCCACCACTCCGTCAATGGCTGCAACCTTCGGCCGGGCGACCTCCTGGCTTCTGGGACCATTAGCGGCCCGGTGAGTCCAGGCTGCGGAGGGAGGGCTGCCCCTGTAGAGAGCAAGGCTTCCCCTCCACAAAGGCTGAGTGAGCCTGGGTTCTGTCCCCCAGGGGCTGGAGGCACAGTGGTGTCTTGGTCACACCACCCCTGGGTGGGGTGGCCTCTCCGCTGTGGCCTGTCCCAGTGCCCTGTGCCCCGTGAGCCCAGGTCAGGCACAGCGTTTGCAGAGGTGACCCCGTGGGGTGTGTATGCTGGTCCCTCTTGGTAGGGTGAGGGTCCTGGCCACACCCCTGCCAGGACTCAGTGTCCTGGACATCAGGACCCTTGTGGGAGGGGGAAGGGGCAGATCCAAGCCTCTGTGGCTGCATGGTCCCCACCCTTTCCCAGGAGTCCCTGGGCACCGTCCACATGGGCAGACTGCACCCCTCAGTGCCGTGCAAGTGACCCCGCTTCCCTTCTATGTCACCAAGGATCCTGGGAGCTTCGGCTGCATGCTGGAGCTGTCCTGGAAGGGAACGAAGCCCATAGAGCTGGGACAGGGACAGACCAGGACTTTCCTGCTGGATGGGGACGAGGTCATCATCACAGGTGTGGGTGCTGCAGCTTATCCTGTCCTTGCCCCTGGCCACCCCTGGGGACCTCAGCCCTGGGGATGTCGCATGCCCAACTGCGAGACCACAGGCCAGAAAGACACAGCGCTGTGCTCCCCGCTTTCCTGGGCAGACAGACATTCAGACCCAAAGCCAGACTCCTGGGGAGAGTGACCGAGTGCCCAAGAGGGCCTCTGGCCCCCCAGTCCCTCTGGGTCCCAAACACAGGGGATGCCCCCGCCTGGAGCACCCCCATCACAGGAGTCCATCGTGTGGCAGCATGGCTGACCCCCTCCTCCTCTGTTTCAGGGCACTGCCAGGGAGATGGCTACCGCGTGGGCTTTGGCCCTTGCACTGGGAAGGTGCTGCCCGCACGCATGCCAGCCTGAGGACCTGCAGGGCTCAGGCCTCCCACCGTGGCCGCCACCTGCTGTTCCCTTGGGGTGAATAAAGCCTCTGCGCCATGTCCGTGCTCTTCGGCTGCATGCTGCAAACCAGCAAGGCCCCGGGCTGGCGGGCGGCTGTGCTGCTTCCTCTGCCAGGGCCAGAGCGTATGTGCATGTGTGGGCATGTGTGTGCGCATGCATGTGTCACGTGTGCTCATTTGTGTGTGTGTATACTTATTTTAACAGATGGGCTCATGTGATTCTGGGGCCCAGATGTCTTGTGTCTCCAGGGAGCCCGCCAGCCTCGAGGGGCAGACAGGGAGAGTTTGGCGATTGTGTCCCTAGGGCTGGATGTGTGGGGGTTGTTGGTGGCATGGCCAGAGAGCTGAGGAGAAGGGGGCTTGCTGGATGGAGGCCAGGGACTGAGGGGCCAGTGCGTGAAAGCCCGGGGAGGAGCGTGCATTTCTCTCCCCTGGCTGCAGGGCAGCTCCATGACTCTGCCCTGCAGTCCGCTGCATGGGTTCTTCAGCCTCAGGGTCACCTCCTGGTAAAAAAATGACTGCTGGAACTCCAGCCAGGACACCCGCATTCTAGGCCAGCAGGAAGAGAACAAAGGGATGATCTGAATTTAAAATGCCTGGCTGGGTCCAACAGTCGTTAGAATAACGTTGCACACCACCATTTGAGAACACTGCGCTAGAAAACCCTTTCTGCGGCACTCGTCAGTGTACCCGAGGGAGTGTGAGGGACACCCTGATACGCACCCACTTCCTGTCATAGTGCAGGGCCCTGCCATCCTGACAGCCCACAGGCCTCTTGAGCTGCAGGTGTGTGATGAGGTGGTGGCAGCAGGGCCCAGGATGCTGCCCTGGGGCCACTCCTTGACCCCCGTGGAGAAAGCTGTGTGAGGGCTGGACGGCCTCCCGGGCGGGTCGGGCTGCTGGTTCTAAACAGGCCCAGGGCAGCAGTGGCCCCGTGCCACACGGGCCGACAGCTCGGAAGGCCCCATGCTAGCAGGATGTCTGCAGAGCAGGGTGCACATGGGGGTTCTGGCTGTTCCCAGCAGCAGGGTCCAGTGCTGCCCAACTGCGAGAGAGGACGAGAGGCCCTGGGGCATGGAGAGCCCAGGCAGGGTGCAGCCCCGAGGCGGTGTGGCTGCCATGGCACTGGGCAGCAGTGAGGCGGGCAGGGTGGCAGCTTGTGGGACATGGCTTCCCCTGGGGGCAACCCTCCCACCACTGCCAGGCGCAGCCTGCCAGGGCTTGGACCGAGACCAAGGGCCCCATGCAGCTCCATCCCCAAGGTGGGTGACAGGTTAATGGCCCTCTGTGGTCCCCGGGTGGGCCCCGGGGACTGATTTGCCACCCTGCCTGCCCCTCAGCGCCCCATGCTGCTCAGTGGTGTCAGAGCAGAGGCCGCACACTGGGCTGTGGGTTTTCTGGCTGGGGACATGAAGGTAGGAAGCCAGAGGTCGGGGACACCTCCATCTGTGGGTGCCCTCTTGCTGCCTGTGAGAGGCTGGAGGTACCAGGCGGGAGGGTGGGCAGCAATGGGTCAGGGCCCCCTTGAGTGACGCGCCAGGCCCAACTGCCTCGCCTCACTTCGTCCTCCTCCTCAGCCTACGGGGGGGCCAGACTTCCACTGCAGGAACATGGGTCACTTCAAACCAGCCACACACCTCAGTCCCCCACCAGCTGTCGCAGGGCCCTGGCTCACCCCACACCTGAGCTGTCCCCACCGCAGGTGACCCGGGGAAGTGCAGGGCCCAGCAGGGCTGTTCCGAGCCTGGCCTGCAGGAGGCACTGTTGACCTCATATCATTTATTTTAGTTCCTTATTTTTTTTTAAATGGACACAAAGTTGTACACCCCTTCGGGTATCATTGCTGTGTGGATATGTTTACACTGGGTAATATTTACACCTGGGGGGAACATAGCTGTCTCACACTGGTTTCTTCTTGGAGGTGAAAACATCCCAGATCCTCTCTTGTGGCTTCCCTGGAGCCAGTGCCGTCGGTGCCCCTACCCACTCCCGGCTCGCAGTGCTGGGCCTCGGGCCCTGCCCTGCTCGGCTGGCTGGGCAGCACCGAGCCACTCGAGGTTCCCGGAGGCTCCTACGCGTGAGCTCATGCAATGGCTGTCTTTCCATCTGGCTGATGTTATGCAGCCTGACGAGCTCCAGGTCCGCCTGCACCTGTCAGTGGGGTGGCGCTTGCCGATGTCTCCCTGAAGGCCGACGTCTCCCTGAAGGCCGATGCCACGTGCTCTGGACACACCCCCAGGCAGGTTCGTCTTCCACTCTAGTTTCTCCACGGCCCCGATGCTCTGCATGGTGGCCAAGGGCTCCTTCCCCTGCACGGCCACAGGAGGCCCCGTCTGTGACTGCCCAGCTGTCACCTCAGCAGTCCACTCAGGTTTTGGGTTCCATCCCTAAAACTAGGCTTAGCAGGCTCGGAAATCCTCAGGGACCAGGAAGAAATGCTTCCCATTAAATCTGAAGCTGGGACAGGCCTGGCCAGCTGGGGTCCTCACACTGAGCCTGCAGGCAGACACGGGGCTCACGGTACTGTCGGGGTGACTTGTTAGTGCCCGGGGTAACGGCTGTCGTGGCTCCATGGTGGTGGTAGGGAGACGCCTGGCTCCCGGGGGAGGGCTGACTTGGTGGCCAGTCTCACATTTGCCGTCTCTGTCACCTCAGGATGGTCACACTGATTTGAGTTCCAGGGAGTGGGACAAACATGACATCACCCGGACAGTGTAGTGGCTCATGGCCTCACAGGCCCCTGGCCTTGGGGCCATCCTTCTCCCTGATCTGAACACGGCTCATGCAAGCTGGGAGGTGCATTTGGCTTCTGCTGGTCTGGTGCTGCATGGCTGGGCAAGGGGCCGGGACAGGGACAGGAGGAGGGAGGCCCCCACTCTCTGCCTGGGCCTGGTCTCCTCCCCCATTGCTGCCCACCACCCTACCCCTACCCAAGTCCCCCTGCTCTCACAGCCTTGCTGTGACCGTGCTCGGGGAGTTGCCTCCCCTGCCACTGCACCCTTTAACCTTGGCCAGCTTCCGTGACAGCCTCCCATTCAGCACTCTCCAACCCTGCTCTCCTGCAAGGGTGAGGCCAGGGAGGGGCCTTGGGTGATGACTGTCAGGGACAGGGCTCCCCCCACTCCAGCCAGAGCCCTGGCTTTGGCTATGGCTGGACAGAGCAGTGGGCCTGGGGATGTGCTCTGGGGACTTGGGGTAGCACCTCTCCGTGACAGGGCCACCAGAGGCACTGCAGGTGGCCATGGTCAGGAGGCAGGATGGGTCCTCAGCAGCCAGACTGAGGAGCGCAGCCGCCCCCTGGACAGGGTGGGCTGGGGCTGCTCTCCACTGGGGGTCTGGGGCTGAGTTAGTCTCCAGGGTCTGGGGACAGCTGAAGAACTGCTGAAAGCACCCGGGACCAGCGCGTCCCCCTTAGCAGCAAACAGTGCCTCGGCAGCGTGTATTTCTGCCGTCTCTCCCTCCGCGCGGGTGGCCTCGGATCAGACAGTGGGTGCCCGGCATGGAGGCTGCAGGGGCGTGCGGGGCACAAGCCCAGCTGTCTTTGTCTTTGTGAGGAGGATGAGAGGAAAAATGGAAGCAACCCAAGTGTTCAATTCAGGGGCTCTGCAGGGTTGTGTGCACATTAGCTGCTACATTTGTGGGTCCCATGAGAATGCTACCTCCCCACCAAAGTAAGACCTAGCCAGAAAACACCAACCACCTCGAAAATCAGCAATCAGAGCTGCCGACCCCGTGGCCCACGCTGGCTCCCCCCACTGTGCTCGTGCTTGGCGGCTGTAAGGGAAAGGCCAGGTTAGCTACGAGGGCTGGCTTTTCTCTAGTCCTCGAGGCTCATTTTTTCCAGCTAGGTCTTATTATGGGGTAACCACAGCAAGTAGGAAACCTTGGCAGCAATGAGAAACAAGCCGTGCTGTGGTGTGAGAGCCTGATGTGAAGCCCTCGGGTCAGCTGCCGGCTGGGTGCGGGAGTGACTCAGTTCCCCTCCTTTCTGAAGTGTTACTGTTCCCTCCTTCACCAAAGAAGGCAAAAGACAAGGTGGAAAACACTAGTAAACCTGGGTGTGAAAAGTAACTGGGACCAAGAGAGCCGCTGCAAGGGTGCTTGAGATCGGAGGTCCCGTCCTGGAGGTCGGGGTGGGCAGGAGTCTGGGTTCTGCAAGTTCCCAGGGTCCCAGAGGGCAGCTCCGGCCCAGGGCACCCTGCTCGCACTCCAGGGCTCTAAAGAGCGTGCAGGAGTGGCCTCCCCCCAACCCCGAGGTGCCTGGCATCTCTGAGGTAGGTTCCGGGAGCAGCTGCCGGGCTTCGGGCAATGCCCAGGGCTCTGCTTCAGACCCAGCCCTGCCGGTGTCATGGCCACTGTCTCTGACACTGCCCTCTGTGTCCACACAGTGGGGAGGGGACACCCAGGGGCCGGGAGCCACCTGCACACTGGCAGCCTTGTCTGTTCTCAGAGGTTACCCAGAGGGGACAGTGCTTTGGAAACCCATTTCCTGAGTGACCTGGGGGCTGGGGACTGTGGCAGAGGAGCAGATGAGAGGCCAAGGTCCCCATTTCCCTAGAGGGGACGCAGGCCACACCTTGGGAGGACGCGCTTGGAGGGAAGGATGCTGACAGTCTGGTGTCACACCCTGTAGGACGACAATGCAGTGACATAAGCTGGGACCCATGTCCCTCAAGGCCAGGCGCTGGGAGGTCGCCGGGAGCGTCCTCTGACCAGGGGCCCTGGCTAGGGTCCGCTCCCCAGGGAGAGGGGACCCAGCTTCTCCAGGAAGGCGGAGCCAGACAGGACCCTCGCACCTGCCAGGACTTCTTCTCCTCTCACGCCACAGCCACTGTGTGAGGTAGCTGCTCCCCCCCATTTCACAGGAAGTGGACCTATTTGGGGGTCACAGGAGAAGACAGAGGAGCTGGGGCCAGGGAGCTGCAGGGTCACGGTGCAGGAGGGAGGAGGAGGAAGATGGTTCCTCTCCCTGCGTCACATGTGAAAGAAACCCTCCGCCTGCACTTTCAGTCATGTAAGGGAAACGCACCCCCCAAAACCCCCAAAATAAAACCACAGTGAGGCTTCCCCCCCACACACACCCTACAGTGGGGAGACAGAGGTGACGTTTCAAGCTCACGCTCCACCGAGCACCCAGGGCCATTGGAGCCCAGGTCCCCACTCCCACTTTGTGCCCCAGGGTTTCGGGGTGAAGTGTTTTCTGGGAGGAGAAGCTGAGTGTAGTCAGGAAAGCCCAGGAGCCCTGCTCCGAAGTGTCTGCTGTCCCTACACACACCGCATGAATTTGGCTAAAAAATACATGTAGAAAAGGCTGCAGAAATATATCAAAACCGGTGGATTCTGGGCGGTGGGATTATAAGAGCTATTTTCCTCCTGTTTATCTGCATTTTCCCAAGCTTAAAAAATGCACATTTCACTTACAACAGGAAAAATTCTCCCTTCTGTGTGTTGGTTTTTAAAAATACTGCTTCAAAGATGCCTGTTAGTTTTCAGAGGGGCCTGGCCTTGTCCCCGTCTGCTCCACTCCTGCCCCTAGGGTGTGGCATGGCCACAGAAGGTGTCTGCAGGGCCCATGTGCTGTGCTGCATTCTAAGGACAGAATCTGGCTCCCGGGAGCCAGACAGCTGGACGTGACAGACGCCAGTCTGGACTCGGACCCCAAAGGCACACAGGAGCTGGCACAGGGCCCACCCCCCAGGTCCCAGGGGTGCCAGCCGAGTCTGGGATCAGTGCCCTTGTCCTCAGCCCACACCCCAGCACCCAGCACCCCGCGTGTGACAGCCGGAGGTGCTGAGGCGAGCCTGTGCCATCCCTGGCCTCGAGCGCTTGGGGCTGGGGCAGGGATGCAGGGCCTTGGTCCCCACGCCCCCTCGAAGCCTCAGTCGTCCAGGTGCTGCTCCTCCCAGGTGGACGTGGGGATGGCGCTGTAGGGGTCCATGATGACCTTGGCGCAGCGGATGATCATCACGACCAGGAAGAGGCAGAGGAAGACGAAGCAGGCCAGCGTCAGGCCCTTGTCCACGTCGACGTAGGCGGGCTCGGGCGTGGGCTCCTCCATCGTGCAGCAGCAGCTGTGGGCTTTTCCTCGGGCTCTGGCTGGCCGGGTACCATCTTCCACTCCTGGGGGGCCAGAGCAGACAGCGTCACGGCCACTCATCCACTCCCTGGGGTGACAGGGCTTCCCTCCCGGGACCCACAGGCACAGCCCACAGCCCAGGCTCACAACGGGAAGGCGCGATGGGGAACCCAGGAGTGCAGCCTCACCTCAAGGTGGAGGCCAAGGCCATGCTGTGCCCAGCGGGGCTTCAGTCCCACGCATGCATAGGTGGATCCCAGGACTGAGCCCAGCATGCAGGTGGACTGAAGGGGACCACTGTCCAGAGGGCTGGGGGCTGAGTAGCTGCAGCCCCTTCCCTCCTGAGCCTCACTGCAGGGCTGAGGGGAAGTCAGGGGGACCATTGGCAGCCCCACCCACCCACTCCTACCGCTGCCGCCCCACTGGCTGTCATTCATCATGGGGGACTCGGTGACTTAGCTTTCTGGGGGAGGGGTAGTGCAATCCGACCTGCCTGCGGAGATCCAGCACATCCTGCGGATCCCCGTCCCCACACAGCCACCCGGTCCTTGTGGAGACCCCACAACAGCCTGGGAAGCACTGAGCCACACATCCATAAAGGTGGAAGCTGAGTCTCCGAGCAAGGAGACAACCCAGACCCAGATCCCATACCCTAGGGCCCTGGGGGAAGGCAAAGTGGGGACTGCCCTCTCCAAGCTAGGGTCCCTGCACAGATCCTGGGCCAGGTGGGCCAACACACCTGGAACCACAGACACTGCACGTCACCCTCTGCCTGCACTCTATCCTCATTTACTCCCAGGGACACCGACCTGCAGGCTGGAGCTGTCACCACTTCATAAGGACCCTGGCTCGGATGGCTCTGGGAGGGAGGGAAGGTGGCCGAACATCACAGCAGAAGCCAATGGACACGGTGCAGCCTTCCCGGGGCCAGCGTGGCCAGCAGAGCTGGAACACAAGGGTCTGTGACTTCCTGCAATGCTGGCTGTGCGTCTTGGGCAGGCAAGAGTGGCACGCTCTGTCACCGATGCTGGCTTTTCTTTCTTTCTCTTTTTAAACTACAGACAGATTGTAGCAAAATACATACAACATAACATTTACTTTAACTCTCTAAGTATGCGGTTCCAGTGGTATTTGGTACATCTTTATCGCTGTGTGGCCCTCATCCGTCTCTGGGACTTTCCTGCTGGCACACAACCCTGTGTGATTAATCACCAAGTTTCCGTTCTCCCCACCCCAGCCCTTGGCAACCACCATTGTGTAAATTCAACTACCCTGGGTCCCAGTAGGTTATGGTTTATATCCAGATATCCCCCAAAGCTTCAAGGGCTCACAGGCGGGGCTTTTTGGAGCTGGCTGGATCTAGGGTGTGTGGTCGTAAATTAGTCCACTGACTGCTTTAGCATAGTTCTGGGTGTGGATAATGGGTGCCCCCTCCCCAGGTGTGGGTGGGACCAATCAATAGCCTTGTAGTCTGGGTGGAATAGAAAGGGACAGAGAGAAGCAGGGCGCTGCTGCCGCTGCTGCCCACCGCCCCTTCCCTGCCTGCTTCGCCAGGGGCTGCTGCTCCTCTGCCAGGCCACCCTGCTTGGAGCCAGCCAGCTACAGACTCGAAGTCTGCAGACTGTGAGCTGGCAAAAACCTCTCCTCCTTTCACTTCGGTGTCGAGCACTGTCTTAGCAATGAGAGGAGAATGAGACGTGGTGCCTGCAGACTCTCTCAGCCCTGGCCCTTTGCGCTGGCCTTGCTCACGGAAGAATGGGTCCACAGGAAAACGATGTCCATCGAACTGGCTGAGGCTAAATTCTGATCGTTAACATTCTTAGAAGTTGCACCCGCCCCAGTAAGCTCCTTTCTCCTGGCAAAGGTTCAGAGGGGCTGGTAGCTGCAGCCTTGAGAACAGTTCTCTGGCTTCTTTATTTTTGCCAATTTGGGAGAAAATGTTTTCTAGAGATTTTTTTTCTTCACATTTTATTTGAACAGGTCCTATCTACAGAAAAGCTGAGAAAATGGTACAGACAGCAAACAAACAAATATCCATCACTGAGACTGACAATTGTTAATATTTTACCATCTTTTCATTTATTCATTCATACTGGAGATTGAACCTAGAACCTTCACATCACACTACATCCCAACCATTTATTTATTTATTTATTGTTTATATTTTACTTTCAGATAGGGTCTCACTAAGTTCCTAAATTCCTAAATTCCAGGCTGGGTTTGAAATTTGGATCCTCCTGCTTCAGCCTCCCAGAGTGGTAGGATTAAAAGTGTGTCCCATTGTACCTGGCTTATTTTTTTAATACATTTCAAAGTCAGACACCAATTAGTGTACTTTAATATGTATCTTAGTAGGTAGAATTCAATATTTGCTTATTGTTCTTTAACATTTACCTACAGTGAAATGTACAAATATTCTGTATTATTTCCCACATTTGGCAAATCCATATGTCCTAGTAACTCCTGGGGTAGTTTTAACTTTCATTCCTCATATTAAATGAGGTCACAGGTCTTTCCTATGTTTAGAATCCATTTGTGTTTCCTTTTATGTGAACTCTGTTAATATCCTTTACCCATGTTTTCTACTGGGCTTCTTTGGTCTCTTTCTTTTTTTGACCTTGGAGGCAGAGGATTTAGATAAATGTATTTATTTTACTTGTTCATTTTATTTCACTTGTGTTTTTTCCTTTCTTCTGACTTGTTGCCCTTTTCTCTTCCACCACCTAATTTTGGTCACCAGCATTCGTTTTCTTTTTCTTTTTTAGATTCACTCTGATATATAAAAATGTAAACTGTGCACATTACTGGGGAACCATGTAATGGTTTGACCCATGTATACTTAGATCAGGGTAAACATCTCTCTCTCTTCAAACACACTTTTTTATTGTGAGAAATCTCAAAACCCCTTTGTCTTGCTTCTTGAAGCATGCTGGACATCGTGTCTGCGGTGGCCCTGCTGGGTGGGAGCTGCCTGTGGAGCCGTCCCCTGGCGCCCACAGATGGCCCGGCCCTGTGCCCCCTCAGTGTCCGCTCTTGGCTGTTTGCCTGAGCTCTTTACAACGTGCTTCCTGCTCGATGCTTTGAACAGTCGCTGACGTGTCTTCTTACACCCAGCCGGTAGGTACTGCGTCCCCCTCGTCCCGTCCTGCCTCTGCTGTCGGTTCTGTTGGGTCTGTGGGGTCAGGAGAGGTGACATTGCCGTGCCCACCTTGGCCTCTTCTCAGTTTTATAGTTAAGTCTCAGGGTCTTTGGGCTGAAATATTTCCCGTCATTTCCCTTTGGATGTAGACTGTACACAGTGTGTCCTTTAGGAAGGGATCTCAGGAGGTCTTAGCTATTGACTCCTTTGAAAATAATGCATTCTTCTCTGCTTTAGTGAGTTTCTCTTTGTTTCTGGTTTTTAAAAGTTTTATCATGGATGCAAAGAGGTGTGGTTTTCTCTTGTGTTTTCTTAGTGACTCAATACTTCTGCTATCTCATGTGATATCTTCTGGCTTTAGAAAATTCTTGGGTCTTCTTGACATGTTCATCTGTCCTGTTCTTTCTGTCCTCCCTTTCTGGTGCCCAAGTACCTTTGATCTTTTTACTACATCTTGTTTTATTATGCATTGTTTCTGAATTGTTTTCTTTCTATGCTGTAGCCTGAATATTTTCTGTCCAACTACCTTCCAGTTCATTAATCTTCTCTTCTGTTGTGTCTGCCTGTCTACTAAACTTTCACTTCGGCCACACTTTTCAGTTTTAGAACCTCTAATCAGCCCTTTAAAGCAATGTCAATTCTCCATTGACAACAGCACTTTGTGTTTTGTTTCTTTTTTGAACATATGATCAGTCTTCAAAGTTCACACTGCACAATTCCAGTATGGGGCTCATCTGTGGAGGATCTGCTTCTACTGTTGACTGTTTCTTTTGGTTCAGTCTCTTGATGCATCTGATGACAACTGCGATGGGTTACCATCCCTTGGTGCTCTGGGTGATGTGCCCTGCTTGCTTTGGGAGGGGGCTGGGGTGCAGATGCAGCACCTTAATCCCAGGTGGACAGGCCAGCCTGAGCTGAGGCTCACAGCTCACAAGCAAGGCCGGCATCTCTTCGGGTCTCACGGCAGCTTAAAGTGATGCTGTCTGGGTTCCAGTCTGAGAACTTGGGGTTCCTGGGCCTGCTCCTTTTCGGCCTGTCTTGAATCCCCCTACTCAGTTTGACCACGTGCTGTGGAACACAGAAGCAGGGAGCTTGGGAATTTCGGTTGTTCGCCAACCACAGGTGACTGTGTGGCCAGTGCTGACTATGACAGTGTGTATGTTTTGTCAGTGTTCTGCTATGCCCTTGCGCTAGCATTGTTAGACTTTTATTTTTAATTGGTATATAATAACTGGCATACATTTTGATGGATGTATATAATTTGTAATGATAAAACCAAAGTATTCAGCTTCTATCATCTCAAACATCCATCATTTCATGTTAGGAACATTCAAGACATTCACTCCAGCAATGCGCAAATATGCAATAATCATCGTTAAATATAGTCAGCCCACACACTGTGCAGTGCTAGAACTTACTGCTCTTATTTAACTTTGTTTCCTGGTAGCCAATCTTGCTCCTCCCCTTTCCTGGGTCCCTTCCTAGCTTCTGGAAATGACTCTGCTTTCTACTCCTATAAGAGCAACTTACTTATCCTCTACATATAAGTGAGAACATGAGGTTTTGTCTTTCTGTGCCTGGCTTATTTCACTTAACTTTAGGCTCAGCCATACTATCACAAGGGACAGAATTTCTCTCCTTTTTATGGCTGAATAGTTTTCCATTTTGTATATACCATATTTTCTTTACTCATCTGTGGACATCCAAATGGATTCCTCTGGGGCTCTGAAAGATGTTCGCTGCAGAACTGTTGGAACAGTGAAAACCTGGGGGCAAGATTAATGTCAACAAAGGTATAGTTAAACAGATGTGTTCTATCTGTGTCAGGGAATCTTCCAAGGCAATTAAAGAGAAACACCCAGGGGGACAGGAAGAGCCTGCGGTGAAACAAAGGTCACCGAGGAACAATACACACTGTGACCCGTCATTCATGTAAAGTGAAAAGCAGTGTGTTCCAGGCTGAGACCTGTGCTCGTCACATGTCAAGATTTATGGCTGTTCTGATTGCTTTACTGTTTGAGAAATTTAAGACCCAGAAAAAATGCAAACCTCACAGAACCAACACCTCTGCCCCCTTGTGCAGTTCACCTTTACCATGTGGCCAAGCTGGTTCTCTTTTCCTTCTAAGCAGTAACTCCTCCTTCTGCAACCCCTGCCCTTCAGAAGCAGCGCCCGCCCCAAGCAGCTACGCATTTCCTCCTGTGGACGCCTGGGACCTCTGGGGGTCCACAGACTGCACTTTTTTCCCACTAATTTTAATAAAAATAATCTGAAGAACTCTGGCCCTGAAATGACTTCTACATGTATTTCATGTACTACCCTACTAAACAACAACAACAACAAAAATTCAGTTATGGAGATAGGACTGTAATAGACTCTGTTTTCTGCACATTTATTCAAAGTTATTATTATTATTATTGGATTTCAGGAAAGACTCCACAAACTGGGGCCCAAAAGTATAGGTAATGGGGTTTGGAAAGAAATAAACACTGTTAGAATATTCTACTTACAAGACAAATTATTTTCCTGTATAGTAAATAGTAAGAAAAACTATTGTACGTTCTGTCTCCACTTAATAAATGGAAGGAAAGTGTTTTCAAGTGTGGTTGACAAGTGGGTGCCTCCTTGTTAAATTTAAATCACAAAAAGCAACGGTATCTAAAAAAATATTGAATAGCCTCTGTTAAAGACTGTAACGATCAACTATTACACTGAAATGTAACTACAAAAGAGGAATTAAAATTAGCTTCCAGACAATTATGAAATGGTTCACTGCATCCATGCTGACATTATAAGCAGAAAGCATAGTTGAAAAATGAGGCTCAGACCCATCCTTCTGCATATATCAAAAGAGGGGTCGATAATCTACTCAAAACCTTCAAATTCAGATGGCCTGGCCTTCATCAGAACTAGGGGGAGGCAGACAGGTCCATTAGTAAACTGAGAATCAGAAGGCGTCCAAACCAAATTCTCCAGAATTATCTGGTTTCAAGCGAGGTAACGAAATAGGAAGCATGGCAAAGCTGCCAGGGAAGTAAGTGGGACCCAGGAACGGCAAGTCCCCAGGGCAGCGCCAGGCAACTCTCAGGGCCCTGTGCAGGACCTCTGCCTGGCTCCCACAAAACATGAGGGCACAAAAGCGGCCAGAGCAGAGGCTCTTCCCTTACACCTTCATCCTTGATTTTCAAATGAACTTCCGCCACTGCATGGCTCATAGGGCCTGGCATCCTTGGGCTTGGCAGCCACCTTACAGGGCCAGCCTGGGAGCACAGCTCCCGCTGGCGCAGGGCCTCTCTCTTCCCTGGAGGGCCACTCTCCAGCAGCTGGCAGGAAGGTAAGGCAGGCTTCCTGTTTCCCCATGTTGCTTACTATACTTTGAAATAAACCTAGTCTCCTTGGCAATCAGTTTCACTGGTTACTTTGCTACTTGTTTTGGAAATTAACCTGGTCTCTCTAACCCAGTTTTACAAACGGTCTTTCTTATTGGTTTGTGTTGCATTTGTTTGCTACCTTGGGTTGTGTTTGTTTGTTTGTTTGTTTGTTTTGGACACTAGCCTGTTCTTCCCTCTCTTTAGCTCACTGAGAGGGTTTTCTCGGTTTCTGCTTCCATCACAGCCACCACCCTCTGGTACTAGATGAAGTCACTTGTAGGGGAGCCTGCCTCTTTCTCTTTTTCTCTTTGTCTATCTCCTTTTCCCTTTTTTCATTTAGTAACTGGCCTCATGAGCTAAGCTTCCAGTTTTAAAACTATATATGAGCTTATGGAAAACCAGCAAAAGGAACCTTTTTCTTTCTGTCCTCCGAAAGAAAAATCGTGTACTATTCCTTTAAGAAGCCAGAAGACAGTTGGAGGAGCGGTTAGGGGCGCTAGTGGGGCACGGAGGGGCTGAGGCAGCAGCAGGGCAGCACCCCGCCCGCTCCTCCCGGCAGGCCTCAGCGGCTCCCTGGGCTCCTGCCGTGCAGACACCTACAAAAAAAGCACCCCACAGCCCGCCTCCCTCTGAAGAGCCGGGCTTTCCCCGATGCCCACCAGCCTGGACGTGGGGCCCCCCTGCCCCGCGCAGGTCGGTCAGGGCCCAGCCGGAGGCCTGAGGAGCACAGCAGCTGGCCCCTAAACCCTAACCAGAGCCCGGATATGGGCCTCGGGGCCTCCCGCGTGGGCCCCACCCCACCACCCCAAGCGTCTGGGAGCTGAAGTGTGAGGTGACCGCTGAGCAGGCACAGGGGGGCGCAGTGCACACCCCTCGGAGCAAAGCGCGAGGTAAGGCTGACCAGTGGCTCCCCCTTTCCCTACTGGGCTGAGGGGTCCAATATGGAGAGAAAAGCCCGGGTGGGGGCTTCCTCCGGCTCAGTGATGCCGGGGTCACCCCGACAGCGCCCTCCCCTAGGTGTGGGGGGCCTCTCGTGGGGCGCTCTGTGAAAGCCCGGGGCTCCCCTCGTGGGCGGGGTGCAGGCCTCGGCGTCTCCCTCTAGGACGCAAGCCGAGGCGATGCGCAGCTTCTGCGTCTGCTGGCCACACAGACCCCACTGACCTGGGCGCCAGCCGCACCCTGGATGACGGAGTGGGATTGATCCTGACGGCTTAGAAGAAAGACAGCTCGTCTACCGTTGCCACACGGGCTGGATTCACCGAGAACCAGGAGGTGGCAAGAGACGGGGCGGGATGGCCCTTTAGACTGCGGACCATCCCCAGTAACGTACTGATGCCTGGAACAGGAAAGGTGGGGCAAAAGGCTGCGTTCAGGCCTTTGTGACTCCTTATCAAAAGGAAGACTCAAGAACTGTGGGACTTAGTGTAGGCCCGAAGCAAGAGAGAGGTATCCTGATGACTGTTCTAAGACCCCCATTTGCCACTGGGGGATCTCACTGATCTAGTTGGGAAAAGGACCACACTAGGAGGTGGTCTCGACCTCCCCCTTATAATCCGCATACCAGTAAATCAGGCCTCCCTGTCCAAGCGCCCAGCACCCCAGGAGCCCCACGTTCCTCAGCTCCCTCAGTGGCCCTAAGTGCTGCTAGGACACACAGACAGCTTAAGCCCAACAGACCGAACCGAAGTGGGGCTTCCTACTCCTCTGGCTCACGCCTCGTCCTGCCCCCAAAAGAAGTCCCAGGGCTGGAGGGAAATACATGCAGGTAGCTTTTTCAGACTTTCAGTGGTGCAAAGAATACTTAGGCCAGCGGTCAGAAGACCTTGGTAAGTTTGCATATGGGTTTCAGAGTTTGGAAGATGAAAAACAAAGAATCGTAGCATTGGCTATGAACGATGCAGATCAGCGACGTGGCTTACAAAGGGAAGGAAACCACCCTGGAACGGCCATTCTCCCTTCGACAGAGCAAACTGGGACTGTAGTACTCAGCACAGACTAGAAATGGTGTCTAGTATGCTCACTGCTCTTATCAGAGGGACAAAAAGGTGCATTAAATAGTCTTTTAATTAGGATAAAGTAAGGGGGTCTTACAAGGCACAGAAGAAAATCCAGCTTTGTCTCATACTGATTAGCAGAGGCCTTCCACGAGTACACTAACACAGATCCCCTTCCGGGAGGGAAAGTCACTGAAGGGATGACAGCTCGTCAGTCAGTCAGCCCCAATATCTGGCACAAAACCTTCAGATGGGGCCACAGACCCTCTGACCCAACCGCTGGACACAGCCTTTTCTGTGTTCTACAGTTGGGACTCAGAGGAAAGATGAAACCAAAAGCTAAGGTTACAGATGTTGCAATGGAGAATGCTTAAAACCCACCCAGGTTGTCTAAGGAAAAACCCAGGGACACTCAAAAGGATTCCTGTTTCAAGTGCCAAGGAGCTGGACACTGGGCACAAGACTGCAGCAAGTCTCCATCTGGGCCCTGTCTGTTGTAAATGTGAGGCAGCAAATGCACCTGGCCCTTGGAACTGGAGGTTGGACTGTTCCCTGCTCCAGAGAGAGGCCAGGCCAGCAAGGACCTTCACTTCCTGCTCTGATGGTTGAGGAGGCCTGGGACACCTGCAGCGCACCTGTCCAAGCACATCACCAAGGAAACGTAGGTACTTAGGTATCATGGGTGATCCACCTCAGCTGCTTCTACAGGGGCAGCTCATTGCATTTCAACTTCCTTCTCTGGAAGACTCTCCTCTAGGTCCACAGCCATAGCTGGAGTCGAAGGAACCCCTAGTCAGATACTTTTTACTCCCCCACAGACATGTCACTTGGAAGGTCAGACGTTTAGCCATGAGTTTCTAACTGTCCCACAGTGTTCTTCACCTTTCTAGGAAGAGATTATTAACAAAATTGGCAGCAATTCCCAAATTCTGGCTAAGGCCAAAACAGACTTCATTTGTTGGGACGATACCAAGTCTCCCTGACCAAATTAGCCAACAGGTGAGTCCTGCTGCATGGTATAAGGAAACAACTCACAGGCAAATTTTGCTATGCTAAAAGATATATGACTAAAAGACCCCAGCCAATTTCCTAATAGAAAGCGGTATCCAATCTAGGAAGAGGCAGGTAAATGTCTCCAGTCTCTCACAGACACATTTCTCAAACATGGCCTTTTTAAGCCTTGTCATTACCCTTGCAATACCGCCATTCTCGCTGTAGTAAAGCCCTCAGGAGATTATCGGATGGTGCAAGACCTCCACCTCATTAACAAGGCTGTCATTCCAATCCACCCTCTATGCCCAATCTATATACAACTCCCAAATTCCAGGGGATACTGCCTGGTTCTCGTTTTAGATTTAAAAGGTGCATTCTCCTCCACCCCCACCCTACATCCAGACTCTCAGAAAAATCCCACAGTTCTCCCACAGGGCTTTAGAGACAGTCACCTTTGTGCTTAAACACTAGCAAACGACTTGAGGAACTTAAAGCTGGAAGGAGGAACCAGCCTACAGTATGTAGATGTTATTCTAGTTTGCAGCACAACTCAGCAACTACCTAACAATAGCACTTTACAGACTCAGCTTTCTAGTAAGCGGGGATGTAAAGTATCCAAAGAAAAGGCTCAGATGTTCCTCTAAAAAGTTCAATATGTGGGGTATATTCTTATACCTAGGAAACGACAGCTATCCAGGGACCCGATCCAGGCTCTCTCTGAGCTCGGGCCTCCTGCCACCAAACAATAGCTTCGTCCCCTCCTGGGAATGGCAGGCTTTTGTAGGATCTGGCTGTGGACGTAGGATCATGGCAAAGCCTTTACATGAGGCAATAAAAAGCACTGAGTCTGCAGCCCTAGAATGGACAAAAGCCACTGACTAGGTCTTCAGGGAAATAAAGCATGCCCACTGGGAATATCTTACTTAGAGAAAAGTTTCTTTTTCTATGTATCAGAAAAGGAAGGAATTGCTTCGGGGGTCTTGACCCAAAGGTTAGGACAAGAACCTCCCCCAGTGGCATACTTCTTAAAGAAATTGGATGAGGTGTCAGCTGGATGGCCACTCTGCCTGAGAGCAACAGCAGCTACAGCTACACTAACAGAAGACACTACAGAGATACCTTAGGGGCAGAGACTAGAAGTTCTGACTCCCACCAGGTCACAGCCATTCTGGAGACACAAGGTTGCTTGTATTTAACAGAGGAATGGCTCACCAAGTACCAGGCTATGCTCTTAAGACACCCCTAGGATTAGTATAAAAACTTGTACTACTATTAACCCAGTTTATTTGATGCCCAAAGGTTAGCCACCTTTGTGAACAAGTAATCTCTCAGACTTACACAAGCAGATGGCATCAGTGACCTGCTCCCCCAAAAGCCAGAGGAGGTGCGACTCACTGATGGAAGTAGCTTTGTCCCCAGGAACCTTTGCTCAAAGGCAGAGCTAGTTGCTCTTACTTGGGCATTGATGTTAAAAAAAAGACAGAAGGTTAAACATCTACTGACCAAAAAAGCAAGGCTCAAGTGCTGCTACAGATAAGTACACAAGACCTTTCTGAGGCCGTGGCTGTCAAGACTCTTGCTAATCCAACTAACACACCTCTCTAACGCATATTCTTCTCTACAGGAAGCGTGGAAGCCTGACCTGCTCCTCACATCTGGGCTAACAGTAACGTTTCTTTCTCCTGTCAAACAGGCAGCTCAAGAGTCACTGACTTTTTCACCCTCAGCCCAGCCAGTGAGCCACAGCACCCAAGGAGGTGGGAGAGCACATGATCCCCAGGAAGGGCAGTGTGCAGTCCCTTCCGGCTTGAAGCAAGCTGCAGAAGACAAGAGACCTCCCCTCCTCAGCACCCTGTAAAGATTCACAGGACTTACGTCTCTCTGGGGGAAATGATACAGGAGAGAGGGCGTGGCAAAACTCGCAAGGGGGAAATGAGCAGGACCCATCAATCACAAGTCCTCAGGGCACCGTCAGGTAGCTCTCAGACAATGGAGATCTTCTCTCCAGCTCCCCAAGATCTGGATGGCCCCAAAGAGACCAGCTGCCACAAGAAGCTGGCTGCCGTGACTCCTCACCCCACCATATCCAAGTCAGCGTTTGGAAAGAATGGACACCCCACAATATCAGCAAATCCTGTTTAAGGAGAACAACGCAATCGTTCCTTGGGTCCTCACTGAGAACACTCTTCTAGACACTTTTGGTTTTGCGGACAGAGAGTGCAGTGTGTGAATTTCTCTTTCCAAAATAACTTGGAAGAGATAATGGCCTGAGCTCTGATCGGGGTTATCAAAGCTCTCCACAGCATGCAATGAGGACTTCCCAACCATCATCTCAAACATCAGTATTTCTAACAGTCCATTAGTGACACTGAAGCCACAATCCCTTCCTTTAGAATTTCTGGAGCAAGGTCTGTAGGAGCCCACGGAAAGTGCTGGTTATATCTACTGGCTGTAATCCTTCCTTACACAATAGTCGGTGAGCTTAATGTGTCCTTCTGAGTTCAAAAACACACTGTCCAATTTCAAGTTTCTGTACAGTACCCGTCGCTCATGATAACTGAAAGCAAAACTGATTTCTGCAGTACTCTGGCATGTTCTTCAGGAATTATACTTTGTTGCTGCAACACTAGAACAGGAAACAATAGATTTCCTCCATTTGCATAGTCTTTAACAAGGAAAGGTCTGCTTCTGTCCGAAATCAAGAAGGCAAGGATGATTGGATGTCTGCTCCAAAGCACGCGTCCCTGTCCATACCCCATCAATGCTGACAAGCTGCTCTCATTGCATAAATGCAACCTTTTTCAGTTGAACCAACAGTACTTTCACATAATTCCTCCTCCTATTATCTGAAGCAAATCAAAGTCTTGAAGACTTAATTTAATGAAGCTCTGCCTCTTTCCCCTGGTGTTTGCTGCCCTCTTTTCCTCACCAGCTTGGTCCAAACTCTCATGCCTTGAAGAATAATAGACTGACTGTCTAGGCAGGGTCTGGAGGCAAGGATGCCTGATCTATTGGCATCATGGGTTCCAGTGGCAAAGAATGCCGCTTGCATTCAGTTACAACACTGGTGACCCTTCTTACAGTTGACAGACGCAGACTGGGGTCTGCGCTCCCGTTCAATCTGTGTGGATGGCCAGGAGCATGCCTGTTGAAACGTTTAGGTAGGAAAGTGTGGCCATCTGCACAATAAAGCTTCCTCTAGAGGTGGATTTCCTACAGCTGATACATTTATCTTCACCTTGACAAGATATTCCAGTATGTTCTGGTATACAAGGGCCTGCATGACTTAACAAGCTCATAAAGCTTAACGGCTTCTTCTAACCCTGTGATACAGCACACTGATCTTCCTCCTCTATGCATTTTGCAATGAAAAGCTACTCACTGTCAAATAATGCATGTTTTAAACTCTGTTGCAAAGGCCCTCAAAGGAGACAGAAGGCTCAAAATGTATTTTCTGGACATCTCTTCCCATTACCAGGGCTTGTCCGGTGGAGGTGGAGCTCACAGAGGTGCTCATAAAGAAGGGGCCACAGCAGGGCTACTGACTGGGAAAGCTGGCATCAGGGGCTTGGCAAGGGAGGGCAGCCTGACCTCCTGCCCGACCACACTGGCCAGACTTCTGCAAGGCTCCAGTAGTGGTGGCTCAGCCAGGGTGGACATATGCTGGCTTCTCGGTGTCTCTTGGGGCCTGGTAGCTGGGACTTTGGCCTCCCACCCTGGACTCAGTGTCTCTGGGTTTTTGGTGGCTGGGTCTCAGAAAACCTGCAGAGAGCTAACGGGTGTCTCCGGGTGATGGCCAGGCCTGGCAAAACTTACCCTGGGCTCTTTTGAGTCACTGTGTTCTTGGTGATTTGGCTTAGAGAGAATGCAGTGGGTTCCTTGTTTTTTCTGGCTGACTGGTGGTCTGTCTGGGGAGACTAGCCCTGGGCTGCTTGTGACAGCTGGGTGCTCCTGCAGGGTGGCCTGAGGCGTCTGGATGGAGTCAGTCCTCTTCAGGATCCCTTCCCCGCATGAGGTCATGAGACTGCCACCTCAACCTCGAGCTCTCTGGAAAGGGAGAAGCAGCTCAGCATGTTTGCAGCTGACCTTCTCTGGCCAAGTGAGCGCGGGAGGGAGCCGCTGTCACTAGAGGGCGATGCCTGTTAACAAGAGCTCTGGCGTCTCTTCGGACCTGTGGCCAAGGAAGTGAAGTCATGTCTTGGGGTTCGTAATCTTGAGTCCCCCATCTGATAAGAGTTTACACCCCATCTTTTTCTCCATACTAAACAAATCAGTAGCTACTTATCTGTATTACTTTTAAGTTTGTACTTTTTAAAAATCATCTTTCAACATATCTATCATCTACTTATTAGTTTTTTACTGTTGCAGTCCTGGGGCTAGAACCCTGCATCTTCACACTAAACTGCACCCTCAGACTTTTTTTCAGATATCCACTAAGGGTCTACCTAAGTCACTAAATTGGTCAGGTCGGACTCCATTCATGACCCTCTCGTCTGGGTCCCACAGAATCCTGGGGTCACAGCCACACACCATCTTGCCTGTTTCACCATGTTGTTGAGAAGCAGCAAAAGAAAAGCTAGGAAAGCTATTTATGATGTTAGGTGTTAGTGTAAACTGAGGCACAGCTGAGCCCACCGAGACAGGCAAGGTTTAAGCAACCAGAGAGGACTTTATTACAGACTGGGTGCAGTCAGCCAGGGTGAAAAGACCACTGGCCCCGAGCCAGGGACAAGAGCACGTCTTACAGAGGAGTTAGGTAGTGGAGGGAGTGCTGCTGAGGGCTTGGCAACTTTTGGCCATTCTGGGGCTGGGATGCAGGCTGTCTTCGTGGTTTCTTTGGGACTGGCCAATGGTGCGTGTCCGTCAATGCAGCAGTTTTTCTTGCATTTGCAACTTTCTGCTGGCAGGTTTTCTTATTGAGAACCGTAGTAAGTGAGGAGTTGTGTTTTGTTTGCTCTGCCATGTTTCCTGGTGACAGATTTGGTGGATGAGTTGCTTCCTGTTCTGCCAATGCAGGCCCAGTTTGGAGACCTGACATCAGGCGTTGGTGACGTTGTTTTAAAGCGGCACACGGGTGTTGGCCCTGTGCACATGGTGGGCACAGCGCTAAGGGGGCTTCCACACAGCAGAGTCATCTTCTCCAAAGTTGCTGCGTGGGGCTGAGAACTGTCGGACGCTTTTCTTTCCTGAATTGATTATATTGTCATTTTGTTTTAAATAGGGAGTATGAAGACATAGTAGAAACTTGTGCTACTTCAGAAATAGAAATGCTGGTTTCCAATTGCTACCTCTGGGGTGTTGGAAAGAGAGCAGGTGAAGTGTGGCAAAGTTGGCTGAGGGACACACAGGACCTTAAGTGGGGTCAACCACAAGATTCCAGGGCAGCACCAAATGACTCTCAGGACCCGGTATGTAGAACTTCTCATGGATTCCCAGGAGGTGTGGCTGGGTACCAGGGGGACCTGCTATGGTGACCCCCATAGCAGGCCCCCTAGTCTCCTGGCCCAGGAGTTGTTTCTTGTTTGCTCGTCTCTTTTCCTCTTTTGTTCAGCCCAGGTTCAACCTGCAGCACTAGTTTCTCACCTACCCATTCATCCCACCCTTTTCGCATAAACTTCTGGCACCGTTTTTTGGCTCCTCTGGTTCAATCCTTTCTTCAACAAGGGAGGACCCGAGTGTGTTTAGCTGGCGAGAGCCGCACTGGCTCCGGCTGCATAGCAGGCTGTACCTCCTAGCACACACGAGCGATTCGCTATTCACTCTCAGTCAATGAACTGAATGCAAAAGGGCAGAATTCGGTGTCGTGCCAGGGAGTGAGGCACAGCAGCCTGTGGTGACTGTGTGGTGACAGTCTTTGTAGACCCCAGGGGCCACCACCCCAGTGGAGATAAGGAACACACACATACAACATGCCAAAACTGCCTCGGGGCCGCTTGTGATCACCACTTGTCCCCATCTCCAGACCCCATGCACTTTGTGTGCAGGGGTCGGTCTGTAGTTCCTAGACGTGAGCAAACTGTGCCCTTCAGCATGCAGTGCTTCTAGTGTTTGCAGAACCACAAACTGCTCACACGCCCACCTGCTGTCTCCGCAGTAACAGGCCTTCACCAGGACTGGGGAGACTGCTCCGGCTACCACTGCGGATGAGATGTGGCTGGGATGTGCTGCCGCTGTTCCCCTGGGTCGGTATCTCCTTGTCCCCAGCCTCTGTGGGGAAGACACAGGTGCCATGGGCACAGTTCGGAGGACCCAGCAGCTGGCACTGCACTAAAGCTGCTGCCCAGGCCTTGCAAGCCTCCGGCCCACTTCCCCCCATCAAAAGCTGTGGGGAGAGGGCTTGTTATGGTTTGTGCCTAGATGTCTCCCCATCTAGATTCCTCACGCAGTCACGGGAGCAGGTTTCTAGATCATGGTCCAGGGCTGGGATTGTGGGTGTGAGTGCTACACTCACCCTAGGGTGGGTGTGGCCTGCATACAACATAAAGGTTGAAAGAGTCTTCCCTTGCGCTTCTCCCTCCATGTGCTTGTTACTCTTGCTGTCTTCCACTGCCGTGAACTGTCGCCCTCTGCCCTGTGCCTCCCTGCCTAATCCAGCTGATTATGAACTGAAACCTCCACAAACTGTGAGCTAAATAAACCTTTCCCTCTTTAATTTTGGGCATTAGGTGTTTTGTCTCAGCAATGAGAGAAAAGCAACCAAGACAGGGCTGCTTGCAGACTCAGGGAAGGCACATTGCCCACGTTTCTGACTCCCGCTGAGCCGTTGCCTTGCAGCATGAACCCACTTGCTGGCTTTCACAGCAGCCACCGCGACTGCTGACTCCAGAATTCTGAGCAGTGTCGGCCTCCAGTTAAGATCAGGTCTTGGGGGCATCGCAAGGGCCTTGGCCTGGTGACCTTGTCTGGGAGGAGGGCCAGGATCTAGCACCTGGTTGCCAATGCTAGGGGAACGGCACCAGGTCCCGAGATGCCAGTGCTGGGGTGCAAGCCAGGAACATGAACTCAAAGGCAGATATGCCTCACTGCCCTCCAGATGGAGTGTGCTCATTAACCTTAATTACCAGGCAGGCACAAGTCCCATCTGCTCATTTCAAAGCAAGGACATGACACCCAGGAGGATACAGAGCTGGACACAGTTCCCTGGGCACTGGCCCTCCTGACACCATCTCTTGGTAGAGAACCTGCCAGGCAAGGTGTTCACCCCACCATCTGTGGATGTTCGGGTCGGGGCCCCTGACCGGGCAGTGAGTGACCCTGCAAACCTGTCAGAGCGGGTGGAGGGTTGGATGTCATAGCTCCAAGTGGAAAAATGTCTTGCCAAATGTTTCAGAACAGCTGGGGACCAAGCAAAGACTCCAAACACAGGACCTGGGAACAAGCATTTGGGCACTGTTTTAGGGAAAACCCAGTATGACGCAGTCGTGGTTTAAAGGATGCACAGGCCCAGAGCTTGTGTGCAAATCCAAACACTTGGTGTGGAGTGGGTGTGCTCAGGTGGGCAGGAAACCCATCCTCAACTTCCGCAGCCTTTTCCTGAGTGAAGCTACTGGACTGATTGCCGCTTTGGGAACAGATACTTAACTGCAAGCGGGAAGATCGGACACCTCATAAATAGGATGTCTTGTTTGATTTTCAAAAAGTAACTATTAATTCAAATGCAATTGTAAAAATTAGACCCCTGCTTGAAGATTAGAAAACACTGTCCTCAGCGTTGCTGTGTTTTAGGGTTCCATTCCAGTCTGCTGTGAGCGAAGCAGAGGTCTGGTGCCACACCCTTCCTCCCCGGGCCGACAGGCATGTCGAGGCCTGTCGTCCTTCATTCACCGGGCTGTGCAGTGCAGGAGGGAGCCAGGCTTGTTCCAGCCCGTGCACACTGATAGCAAATCAACTGCTGATATGCAGTGAGTACTTCTCCCCGAAGTGTGAGGAGTATCTCCTCTCCACTTGGCTCCAGCTGCAATGAACCGGAAGCGGCTCTGTAGTTCTGTAGATTTCTTGCTTTTCCTTTTGGTTTCTGAAGGGCACTGGGGATCAAATCCCGAGCCTGGGCATCTCACGCACATGCCCGAGCTCTGCAGAGGACATGGCGTGTGGGGCGGGGACTTGCCTCTTCTCGTGTCCCCTCTCTCAGGATGTGTCACTAAGATGGTGAAGTCCACACAGGGTGCAGAGCTTTGTCTGTTTGAAGACCTGCCAGCCGCCAGCCCCACGTCACCCCACTGCCCCACATGGCTCAGAACCGGGAGCTGCCCTGAGTGTGCCAACACATTTACCTCTGACCAAGGCAGCAGAGCAGGGCGCGGTGCTGTGGCTTGAGCGGGTGGGCGCAGCCTGCTGACTGAAGGCTTGTTAACCACGGCTGCAGGGATGACACTGAGCCCGCACTGGGTGCCAATCTCCCAAACTGCGAACACACCCAGCCAGCACCTGAGACCAATCTCCTCTCACGAGATCGAGGGAGGCTGCCCTCCCAGATCAAAGAAGACATAAAGAAAGTGGCCATGCCACTGCCCTCTGGTTCTCGCCGTGGTCCATGCTGCTCACAGAATGTATCTCTTTTTCCTTCAAAGTACCCTTTTCTCCATGAGCACTCTTTTTCTTACTTTTCCCCTGAAATAGTCATTTTTCAGATCCACCCCTTGTCCTGACCAAGTCACTGACTGGACAAATAAGACCATGGAAAACCCCAGGGGTTCTGCCCCACTGACACGGGGCCACACAGCACTGCAGTCTCCTTGGGCCACCGTGGTTGCAAGCCACGGGCCCGGTGGCTTAAACCCCATGGCACAATGTTTGTTTCTAGAGCCTGGAGTTCAGACCCAGGTCCAACGGGGTCACTTGCTTCCTAGTAGCTGCCCCGAATGGGGCCCCCATGGCCTTTCCTCGGGGCATATGTTCTTATAAGGCCCCCAGCCACTGGACTGGGACCCCACTTTTCGGATCCCATTTAACCTTAATTACTTACTAAACACACGGGGCCAGGGTTCCACAGATCAGCAGAGGGCACGTTTCATCCTGAGCAGTCCTGAGCATGCCGGACGGCGTCTGACCCAGAGGCAATGCCACCAGAGCTCAGCCAGTCGGCACACGGGGTGAGCAGGTGAGAGTCACCAGGGGGACTCACCTGGGCTGCATAGAAGTGAGGCCATTGTGATGGGCCGCGGGTCAGAACGCCTTCCCGGGCCAACAAACCCTGGGTTACGTGACCGGCCACAGCCCAGGCCAGAGGCAGCTTCCGGAGCCACCCCCATCACCATGAGCGGTGTCTCGGAGACTGATGAGTGCACGTAAGGGACGACTAACAAGTGACACCCGCCAGCGTGGGGCAAGGCTAATGGGACACAGCGTGTGCTGAGGGTTCGTCGGCCAACATCAAAGCACGAGGGCAGCGAGGGCGAACCTTTTAGAGCTGTCACGATCACAGGCACGTGCCACAGGCTCGCACCACTGCTCCAGGGCAAGGACACAGAATGAAGCAGCACAAAAACAGGATGTTCTTACCAAGGGAGTACATGGTCATTATACACCACGCTTTTGTAAGCCACCATAACTCCCTGCTGTGTCCTTTCACATCGTAATGCTCCTGCCACTGGTGTCCTTCAGGTCCCCCTGGGTCCCCTCACCATTCCTCTCACACACGATTTTATTCCAGCAGCTCCACCTTTGGCCTCCCAGAAACCTGCCCCTGGCCACTAGAGCTTCTCCACCCATGTGCAGAGAGCTGAAGGTGCCAGAGTCCGTGTCACCCTGGGGGGCCCATGGTGAATGACCAACTCCGGTGGGAGCACGGAGGCCCCACTGTGTGTTCAGGCGGGCGCTATGGTCTAAATATGAAATATCCCCCGAGACTCCTGCAATGAGGGCTCTGTCCAGAGGTGTGGGCGAGAGAGCACTGGGTCACTGGGCACTGACGTCACCAGTGGATGGCACCAGGGTCTGCCTGCCAAGCCTCTCTCGCTCCAGCCCTGTGCCCTCCTCTTCCCTAGTGGTTTCCCTGGGAGCACTGCCCACATAAATCCTTGTACACAAATCACCGTCTCAGGCCCTGCTGTGGGGCAACCTGAACTGAGACTGGTGAACAACAACCCCCCACTTATCCCAGACTTCCCCTGCTACCCACACCGGGAAGCGATAAGGTTACACAAGCCCTAGATGTTGCCCTCAAAGATTCTGAGCCTATCTGGCTAGCAAACAATACTAAAATTAAGAAAGATGATAAAGTACAGCAAAAAAAGAAAAGCCTGAGCTGATGAAAGCCTTCACATTTAGCTTACAAGGATTAACTGCATGTAAGACATTTTTAATGGCAAAGATCTACACTGACACTTTTCTTGGTGATGTCTAATTTCAAAGGCAATCCTATCCAGACAGAAAGAGAGGAGGGAAGGTTACGCACCGAGGAAGAGTGCTGTGTCCAGACTGTCCTCCATGCACCAAGGCTGGGGATGTGGGGCCGCAGCTTTAGGACTGTGAAGGGGAAGAGGATGAAAAATGCGCTGCTAAGTGCTGCTATTCGGCTGAGAGTAGCACAAGGACGTTTTCAGACATTAAGGTTTTAAATATCTGTCACACACATGCAAGACATTCACAAGTCCTCCTAGCAGGACAAGAGTCCTTGAAGAGGCCTCTCCCACCAAGGAGTAACTTGAAATGAACTCAAGAGAGGGAGAGCTCTGCAGAGGAAAATAAAACCAAAGGAGTTCTTATCTGTGAAAATAATTATAATACAGATCTGAAGCAATGTACATTTTGAAAAAAATCACTTAACATAAAGGCTTTATAGTAAGATTTTGTGTCTTCAGAGTCCACATTATTTCAGTAAACATTTATGGAGGAAGATGGGAGGAGATAACATTGTTGATGCTATTGGGTAACACTGCTATTAATTTAATATTGATAGGGTAACTTTTTACAAGAGTGTTGCTTCATATATGTGCTTGCACACTCAAGGATAACATTAGAAAAATGATAGAAAATCTTTGCATAATGCAAAAATTTGCCATAAGCTAAAAGACACTGTAAATCGCAGCCATGAGTTAGAGCCAGGTTCTCAAAAAGCAATGAAGTAGTAAGTGTGACCTCTTTGCAGAGCATTTCTAGCTCTTTTTAAAGGTTGTTTTAAACTTTGAGATACATTCTTACTAAGTTGTTAACCTGCCCAAGCTGGGCTTGAACTTGTGATCCTCCTGCCTCAGCCCCCCAGAGTGCTGTGATTACCTTCATGTGCCACCACGCCCACTTATTTCCACTTCTCTCTTTTTTTTTTTTTTTTTTTTGGTACCAGGGATCAAACTCACAACCTCGCGCTTGCCAGGCAGGCACTTAAGCCACTGAGCTAAACCCCAGCCCTATTTCCACTTCTTAATAGAGTGGTTTCCAGCTCGAAACTAAACTAAACTAAACTAAACTAAACTAAACAACTAAAGTAAACTAAAGGAAAAGTTCAAGTAGCTCCAGGGGGGCTTACATTTCTTCTCTAGATGTTCCTGCCAAAGAGCTCACAACACAATCACCCACCTCTTAAAGCCCCTGTAGGTGCCTCATCCAGTTCCTCTTCCCCACAAATTAAGCTTGGACATCATTTTTTATGTCCACAAAATAAAAATGATTCGACAAAAATTTACAAGGAAAATATCATAAAATTTAAAAAGTAGAAATTTTATAGACTGCTTCTAACCACAAGGATTCAGCAAATCAAGCTTCTTGATTTTAACTAAGGCTAAAAATAATTACTGAGTCAATGAGAAAACACTGCTGCACTCTCAGGCCAGAGCGGCACGGCAAACTCAAATTCACAGGGCGAGGAGAGGGACAGCTATCTGCTACGCCTGGGTAAATCCTGGGTAAATCGTGTGCCTCATCTTTGAACAAAAGGACTTGAATGCGGTGAAGAAAGAACCAGCGAAAGCAGCTGCATAAACAGCATCAACGAAATCTGGAGGATGAAGTTAGGAGGTGAGAAGCGGAAGTTACCAGTGCACAGAATAAAATCAACAGAATTAAACATAAGCCCTCAAGAACATTCTCTGAAATACTCTGAGCCTAAATAGACTTCTGACAAGTTTAATGTAGAAGAAAAGGAAGAAGAGCAGATCAGAGCCACAAGCTCCAGAGACCAAACAGTGACAGGCAGACAGAACCGAATCTCAGCAAGGCACACGACAACCTCAGTCACAGGCACGCTCTCCCGCGGGAGAGACACGGTCAGAATTGGCTCAGAACAAAACAAGGAGCCCCAAACAAAGCCAGGAGGAGTGCTGGTCAGGTGTCTGTGTGGTCCAAGGTGGTCAGGGCCACAGGCTGACCAGGCCAGGTCCAGGAAGCTGCCCACGCCCCACAGGGCCCCTGCCTGCCTGTGGAGCCACAGAAACTGGGCCACTGCATCTGGCCTGAGAGCCAGGCACAGCTGAATGCCACCATTAGGGTCCCCTCGGTGCCTAACACACGTGTCTCCTGGCTACTTCGGGGTGCAAGAGCACAGGACGTGCTCCCCGTTAGCTTCCCCATCACACCGCTCCAGCTTCGGTGTCACCTGTTTTGAGCATGCTGCTCACGGCTGAAGAGGTCCCCAGTGTGCACATGCACGACCTGGTGCCAGCTCGTGCCTGCCTTCCAGGTGGGGCATTCCCGGACAGCCAGGGACTGCCAGGGAGCCCACTCCGGCCAGTCCTCCTGGCTCTGCACGGCCTTTGGGGTGTGGCAGGGGTTCCCAGCACCCTTAGTACCTGTCAAGAGTCCCAAGATCACAGCACCCCAGACTCATGAAGGTGCACTACATTTGGGGAATACGAGCAGAACTCCAGGGTCTCTGGCTTGGGACCCGCACGCATCCGGAGTTCAGACCAGGTCAGAGCAGAGCCCATCCCAGCCTAACGCCTGACACTTCACAGCGACCTCCTTTCAGAGCTTGCCTCCCTCTGGACTCCACTTAGGGGCGCGCTTAGGGGCGCTGTGGGCCACCAAAGCCAACCTCCAAACCTTGACCCTTGGGGAAAGAGGGAGGAGGAGTCTCACAGCTCCCTCTCGCAAGCGCCCAACACCAGCCCCTGCAGATGTACCGCTTCTCCCCAGCACCCTCCAAGGGCGGCCCGTTTACTCTTGATCTCGCAGAGACAGATGCTGAATTCCCACCTCTGACTACTCTGCCACACAGTGCCAAGGTCACATTTAAGCAGCCTGCCTCTATCTCATCCTCACTGGAATCTCAGAGGTTGTGACTGTCCTCTCCAGGGCTTCCCTGAGTGCCCAGAGTATGTCTCTGGCTCTGCTCATCTTAGAGAGGTGGCAAGATAGGACACTCATCTGACAGCACCTCCCCGGAACGAGTGCGGGCTCCTCCACAGAGCTACACGCAACAAATTCCTGGGTCCCTGAAAAACGACAGAAGCCCAAATGTTTGCGACCTAGAGGAGACATTTCTTTTCCAAGAATACATTTCACTGGCTTCCAGCTGTGGACTGAGATGTCCACAGCCCCACCGCACAGATTTCTCCCTGGCTGAGGGGCAGCAGAGGCCACAGGCTGCACCCGCCTTGCTGCAATCGCAGAAGAAATGTGCGCCTTGTCTTTGAACAGACCCAGACCCAGGGACCAGTGTCACTACTGTAGGACTGCAGAGACCAGGGCTCAGACAAGGTGAATGAGAGGGCTGAGGGCCCTCTGAGTCTGGTGGCTGGTGGCCATGACGAGCCTGGGACGCCGCGGCCGAAGGCTCTCGAGTGGATTTCCTTGAATCGGTTCCAGGGCACCAGAGGCTCCTGCACAAGGACACGAGGGACAAGATCCATCTCGACGTTTTTTCTCTCTGCACCGACACACACTGGCCCTCTGCTCCACTGCAGGCTGAGTAGCACAAATCAAATCAGGCAGTTAAAGAAAAATCTAGAAAATTGAGACAAGACTCCCAGAGGTCAGTCGCAGTGGAAATCCAAGGAGGCGGGGGCAAGGTCCTGTTCCAGCTATTACGGCGTCGGCTTTTAGCTTCCATTACGATGATTTTTATGAAGCTACGCCTGAGCACAGCCCTGACACTCTCCAAACATTAGTTCCTTCACATGAAAAGGTGGGGGTGGTAATAATACTGGCCTCGTGAGACTGCTGTGAAGGTCAGAGAAAGCAGGTGACACTGCCAGCACCACAGTGGGTACACCATGAGTGCTCAGTGAACACCAGCTGGTCTCCTCAGGGAAGCAGGGAGGGAACCCCGGGCCTCATACATGCTGGGCAGGACTCTCCACCGAGCCACAGTGCAGCCCCTTTTAAATGTTCACTTCCAGACAGAGTCGACCTTATCAGTTCTAGTATTCCAGTGATATTCAGGGTTTTTATAAGATCAATGTGTTTTTCTCCTTCATCTTGAATAGGTAGCTTTTATGCTGAACCAAAATTTATACCCTAGAGTAAACCTGCCTTGATATACTATTTTTAATACACTCTATAGTTGGATTCAAATGTTAATTATTTTACCTAGAGTTACTGCAACAGCAAGCAGAAGCACCAAACAACACTCAGGATTTGGAGGCAGATTTATTTACATCAGCGGACACTGATCAGGGTCATTCCCAGAGTATCAGGCCCCCATCTCTGGTGGTCTAGGGCCTGTATGAGATGAGCAAGCAGGAAGTACAGAGGCATAATGGCGTGTCAACTGGGGACTGGTTTATACAGGGTGCATCACAGTGACCAGCTGTTTCTAAGAGACAGGAGCAGCGGGAACTGGAACAGGAACTGTTACCCAGACAACTAACAAACTGAAGCATACTGGCTGGAGGGAGCATTTTCTGTTACATTATTATAACGATCACTAGGTAAAATGGCCTATTTGTATGCTCTTCTTATTAGATTTTTTTGTATGAAGGTTGTGATAATATCTTAGCACAAATGTGGAAGATTTCTATGTAGTTGTGTGTTCTAATAGTTTAAATGAGAACTATATGCTCCTTAGTTTGTGAATGAAGTGTGCGACCAAGACTCTTTTGGAAATGGATGATGGATAACTTTAATTTCTTCTACAAATGCCAGTGTATTTCCACATTTCATCTCTCCATACTGCCCTTTGGGAAACTTACGATTGCTTGGGAAATTGTCTCTACTGTGTAAATACTCAAGTTCTGTGACATAAAATTGCATGTCATTCTCATATTGTTTTTTGTATGTCTTTCTTGGCTGTGACTCTTTGCTTACCTCTTTTGTACATATTATTTATTTGTGTCTCCTTTTAATCAGAAGTTTCTCTGTTTGGTTGGTGTTTCAAAATTATTGATAGTATAGATCAGTTCTATGCCCTCTAATGAATTATTTTATCTATTATTATTTTGACTTTTCTTAATATTATTACCTTTCTTCTTTCAATATTTTATCTGAAAAACATTTATGCATGCAATCAGAATACAGAAAGTATCTATATGGCTGTCACAGGGACAGTGAAATTGATCTTTTAAAATTAAGATTATATTTCCTCTTCTAGGGACAGGCTGCCCGCTTCCTCATGTGGACAGTGTAAATCGCCACCCACTGCTCTGCTCAGCACAGATGGATGCACAGGGAAGTGTCTGGTATATTCTAGCGAGAGAAGGAGTGCGCCAGCCTGAAAGGAACACGCAGAAGCTGGCCCCGGGAGGTCGAGGCCTGGGTTAGTTCCCACAAGGGAGGGAAGGAGCCAAGAATGGGGAGTGGGGTAACCATGAGGACATTTGTGTCCATGGTCACCTTGAATTCCCTGCTTTTCTTGCAATGAAAGCCCTTGCACAGCTGAGTGTGGGAGACTGATATTTGAGGCCAAACTTAACCTGTCTCCCTTGAAGCTGGCTTTGAATAAACCTTTCCTTCCACCCAAATTGTGTCCTGTGTTGTCAGGGCTTGCTAGGGGTATGGTCCTCAACCTCCAGTAAGCTATCCAGGGTACAATTCTAACCAATACTAATGTGTTCTCACATTTGTTTCCTTTTGAGACAGAAATTAAACATTTGCTGCTCACTCCCCATTTTGCAGCCCACTGTGAATTCCAGCCAGACCCTACTGCAGAATACCCTACCAGGCACCCTTTTGTATTTTTATTACACAAGAGTGACTTCACGGGCTGTGCTGAGTGTTATTTGCTGTGGTCTTGAGCCACAGTCTTGCACACATATCCTCTTCCAGGCTGGCGCCTGGAGAGAATGCAGACACCTCTGGTTTATTCTCTTCATTAATGAGCAATAGCCAACGGGAGTGAGGCAGGAGATTAGGATGTGGCAAATCAGCTGGACAAGTGAGTGTGACTTGTTAACCCCAGAGGTCCAGGGCACAGGCACAGAACACAGCTCCCAAGCCTGCCCCTGGGCCAATCAGAAAGTGCTATCGTCAATTCTTCTGCAGCAAATGCAAGCAGGTTTTTGACAGGACCTTCTGGCTCGGATGGCACCCCAAAGACCGTGGGACACAAACGACCTCCACCATTAACCTTGCGACCACTGTGACCCCTCTCAGAGGCCTGTTCTCACTCCTACCATGAACAAATATAAACCTTGGCCTGGTTTCTCTAAAATGAGACCTAACTAGAGATCAAAAGTGCTAGCTCTCATCAGCCTGTCTTTGCTTTACTCACCTCCAGAGCAGTCCCAGAGCAAGGGTATAATGAGGGGTTATCCGCATGACTCTAGCCATCACCATGACACCAGCCGGCTATTAATTACAGCTGGAGTTTATTTCCTGGCTAGGTCTTATATTCGGGAAAGCTAGGTACCTTTTTTCATGCATCTCGTTCAATCCTTTGTTCAGGACACCAGGAACCTGGAAGCGTCTATAGAACTCCAGAACCTGGTAGCAGTTGGACCATCCAAAGATGACACATTACATCTTCACTAATTAACGAAATTTTATGTCATTTAAAATATATAGTTATGAAAATGCATCAGAGAGCATTCTTATAGACCTATCCTGAGGGCAGGTGTCCCGTAGGGTACATTAATAGGCCTGCAGCTCCTCAGTCCTGCAGTAGGCGTGTGAGGATCTCTGACCGTTAGACACCGCGGCTTTCCTCCAAGTGGCTGCGCCAATGTCAGCAGTCCCTCCAGGAGCTCCTCCTCCTGTGCCAGGCTCTCAGCAGGACCTCCGCATGACCTGGCACCACCAGCTTTGAGTTCCAGCCACTCAGTGGCGGGGGTGGGGGTGGGGAATGTTGCCATGAATTTAATTAGCAAATTTGATTCTCAGTGATACAGAAGGTCTTCCCGTAACTTTATTGGGCTTATAGTTTTCCCTTTTGTGAACCGGGCTTACTGGGTGTATTGCTTGTTGTTTGGAATTTATTCTAAGTATCATTTCCTCCTTGGCTGTACACTTTGCAATGTTCCCCTACAGTCTGTCTTATCTTTTACCTTTGTTCACAAAATCTTTTGCTCAGATGCTTTAAACTTTAATGTAGTAAGCCTCATTAATCTTTTCTTTATAATTAATGATTTTTATGACTTCTTAAATTATTTCCTGCCTTGGTACATAAATATTTTCCCCTACGCATATATTCTAGAAGTTTGAAATTCTGTCTTTCACCTTGAGGTCTCTAATCCATCTGAATGGATTTTCCTATGGGAGTATAGATTTATTTCTCCCCATATGGATCAGCAATGGTCTCACCCCTGTGTACTGACAAATGTGTTCTCTCCTGGTGATTTGTAAACCGCTGCTCCTTTCCATCATACGGAAGTCTGTTTCTGGGCTCTCTGTCCTTTAGAACCTGTTTACCATCTCTCTCTGCACCAATACCACACTGTCTGGAATTGTGCTGAGTGGCACAATTCATACATTCACACATTCATACATTCACAATATCATACATTTTGCTATCTGCTCACCCACGTTCCCCACCATGTAATTTTCAGTAAGGATGACCTGGCTCCTCACATACATGTTTGGACTATCATCTAAGTCCATGAAGGGTTCTATTTGAACAGTAATTGCAATTACACGGAATTTACAATTTAATTTTTAGTGAATTATCACCCTCACGATATTGAGTCTCACATTTATGAAAAAGGCATTCAGTCCTCATTCATGTCTATTCACAATTTTCTTCAGGACAGAACACATTTTTCTATTTAGTTATCCCTAGGTTTGTTGTTCATAGCATTAACAACTTTTTTTATGTTTTGTAACTGGCTACTGTTGGTAAGAACAACATAGATTTTTACATATGAAAAATAGACAGGGTATTTGAGCTGACTGCCTGAGGCAGGACCCCACAAGCCTTTTGCAGCTGCACTAGAGGTATTTTATAGCAGGAACTAAGCAAACAGTGCCAATGAAGGTTAAAACCTCTAGGACATTTGTCCTTTGCAAGAGCCCCTCTCCCTGCAAGGGAGCTGTGGCAGCAGGGTCATCCCTCCTCCATTTCTCTCCATCCGTCCGTCCATCCACCTGGCCGTAGGGGGCTTCCCACGCACATCCTCCAGCTCACTCAGGCGGCAGCTCAGGAGGGAGGCCCTCTGCCAGGTGGCAGATCTTCCACTGTGCAAAGGGCTGTCTCACACCAGGGCTTGCGGTCTCCAGTCCCCAGGGCTGGGTCCTCCAGGTCTCTGACACCTGACCGTGAGCTCTTCTGCAGCTCCACTGAGGAATCTGACCCTGCCTGGCCTGTTCCCAAGGGCCGAGCGTTCCACCATGGATTGTTGGTCTGATCCTATCTGCCTCACAGCTTCAATCCTCTAAGAACATCTTGACTTACTTTCCAGCCTTGCTAGAATTCAGTGTCTATTTTTTTTATTTCTTTAGTTATTTCTCTGTGATAAAAGTGGAGAATGGAATAAGCAATCAATCACCATTTTGAAATGAGCTAAATTTTTCCCATCTCTCTACTCTCTTGCCTATTAACTAGTCAGGTCTTCATATCTTGGTTTATTGAGTTTTACTGAGCAAATCTAGCAGATGTTATTTAAAATTTACTTCTGTTTTGTGAAGTCATTTCCTATATGTTTCCCTTTACCCTTGAAATGCAGCTTCTTCCTTAATATCACAAAGAAAAGCAAAACATGCAACTAAATGTCCACAACAACTGTGTTGACAGGCAAGGAAAATGCCCCTGTCTTTCTGAATCAGTCCCCTTTCCCATGACTGGGCCACAATACCAATACCCACAAATTAAAGCAAGAGTGGTTTACTCTGGTTCATGGTTTCAGGAGATTCAGTCCATGGTTGAATGGCTCCAAGGCAGGAACATCATGGCGGAAGAGTGTAGTCGGGGCAAACATGCTTAGTTCACAGAGGCTGGAAAGCATAGCAGGAGAACGTGCCAGAGAGAAAGGGGTGAGGGACAGGATATTATACCCAAGGTCACGCCGCCATGGCACTGTTTTATCCAGTCAATCTTATCACAATTAACAGTCACAATCCAATGATTGTCAACCTGACAACTAGAAGCATCAAATAAAAACAATAGCATGTTCATAATTCCACCTCACATGGCATAACTATCTGGCCCACAGCTAGAAATGCATTAATCCCCCAACAAAGTCTCAACAGTTGCAGTATTTTTCAAAAGTCCAAGTCAAAATCTCAATGCAAATTCTTAGCTGTAAACCTCCATAAAAAATAAAAAATAGGTTACATGATCCCAAGGTACAAAGCCACAGGCTAAATAGCTCCATTCCAAAGGGAAGTAATAGGCAGACAGAAACCAATAGGACTAAAGCAAGACTGAAACCTAGCAGTGCAAACATTAAGTCCTGCACTTCAGTGTTTAGCATCTGGGGCACACAGTGGTGAGATGTGCATTCAAAAACATGGGTGCCCTCCCCCTACAGCCTTGCTGGCTTCAGCCCACATGACCTCTCTCTTGGGCTGGCTTCACTTGAAGCCTATAGCTTTCCTCAGCAGACATTCTACATTCCTGGCATCTCCAATTTCTTGGGATTCTCCACTGCACCTGCCATTTCATCCCCACAGCCTCACACAACGTCCTCTCTGGGGCTTCTTACCTGCCTTCCCAGTCCTTCCTTTGGAATCTGAGGAAGCCTCCCTGACCCACCATCTCGAGTTCTGCATGTCAGTAAAATTAGCATCAACAGCGATTTAGCTCAGTGACACAGTGCCAGCTGAGTTCAATGTGGACAACACCATGTGGACAACACCAAGCTTTGCTGTCTGCAGAAACAGTAGCTGGGCCCTCTGGGATCATGGCTAAAGCATATCTGAGTGTCTGAACAGCTGAGCAGAGTGAAATGAATCCTGATGAACCAATTCCCTAGGAGACCCTGCTTGAGCAGTGGTCCCAGGGACTTGCTTCTCAAATAAAAGTGGATAGCTTTGAACCGCTGAGCTGCAGTGGATGGGGTCTTGCTGATTTCTGAGATGCACTCAATGGCAGTTTTCTTTTCCCTGTACAAAGTACTTGCCTTACTTGTAATGGCACTAATCTCTTCTGCAACTACACCTTCTTTGGCCCTGACTTTACAAATGTTTCCTTTTGGGCCAAAATTTACATTTCTGAATATTTCGCTCTGGCTTTTCCCCTCCAATTCTCACTATCAATCTAGCTAAAAGCAGCCAGCAGTACCCATGCCACAGTGTGAAAATTGGGCTGCCTTAAAATTCCCTCTGCCAGGTCAATTAGTCTGCCATCCTTAATCTCAGACTACCACAAAGCCTCAGAACATGGACAAAATGAAGATAAAATTTTTTGCTAGAGTGCAACACATATGGCCTCTGGTCTAATTGCCAAAAGATCCTTTGTCCTCACTAAACTTCCTGAGCCTGACTTTTCCTGTCCACATTCCTATCAGCATTCTGGTCTTCTAACCTCTGATCAGAGTCCATCATCAGGCCCTGCTGCAACATGCAAAATTTCTCTAGTTGGCCTCTCTAAAACCTTTCCAAACACCTTCTTAAAGCTAGTTCCAAAGGCTTCTAAACCACATGGTCAGGTGTAATCACAACAAAGACCTCACGTCTCTGTGACCTCACACCAATTTTCTATTTCATCTCCAGAACACAGTACCCTATCTCTTCTCTAGAACACAGTACCACACACTCACAATTTAAAAGAGCAGCAAGCTCACAATCTCAGGATATTCAGTCCACGGTTGGCTGGGTCTAAGGCAAAAGTATCATGGCAGAAAGGTATGTCAGGGCAAAGATGGTTTGATCAGGGTGGGCGGGGGAAACAGTTGGGGATCAGTGCCAAAGAGTAAAGGGTGAGGGACAGATACAGAACCCAAGGTTTTAATTCCATGATCCATGCAGGAGTGTACTCTGCTGACTCCCTGGTGTTTCTTAATCCAGTCAAGAAGACTCAACATGGCTAAGTTGCCCTTTCCAATAGCAGACCAAATGCCCTTTACAGGCACCCACTTTGTTGGGTAGCGGGGAAACCTATGACCCATCCTACACTTCACTGTTCCAAAGTCTCTTTTCGGTTTGAGTAGTTAGTTAGCCAGTTTTCTACTTCCCACCAGGAATGTCTCAGCAGTCTGCTCCTCACAGGAGTCTGAGATTTCTGAGTTTTCCTCTTTTCCTTCCTCTCTCTCTCCTCAAACTCTGGCTGTTTGAAGTAATTACGTTCTCGTGGCCGTGGTGAAAAGAACCTTCAGGTGCACAGTGTCCTGTCCCTCACAGGGCGTCTGACCTCTGAATGCCCTGCTCACTGCATGCACGAGTGGTAGGAGCTGACACAGGACCTCAGGGGTGTCTTCCCCTTGTGACCTCCAGCATGTTTACCTCACTTCCTCTGGGCCACTCCTTCTGCACATGTGGCCCCAGGCTGGGCTTGTCACCGGTTTCCAAGGCTTTCCTCCTCCTGTAGGCCCTCAGAGAGCACCACTGGTCCCATGGTGTGGTGTCCTGTGTGGAGCGGAGTGTTTTAAAAACCCTGAAACAGGCCAAAGCTGGGAAGCCAGACCTACACCTGATGCCTCTGCGGTCCCTGTTTCCCCGTCCTTCCACAGGTCCCAGGCGGGAAGCACAGGTCTCAGCCTCACAGGGCCTTTCCATGGCGCTCAACACACGTTCCTAAGTCTCACTGAGGTAAATACAGAATCCGAGGGCAAGGAAATCTGAAAGCTACCTGGTGTGGCACTGCCCGAGTGTGTGACAGTGGCTTCTCTTCTGGAACAGGGAGGAGCCCAGTGTTGTGTAAGTCACCTGTGGTACACATGGGACACAAGTCACACCAAGCAAAGTCCTGCACGGCTCCGTGAGCGCATGGAAAGTCACAGGGAGCCAAAGGGCAGGTCCATCACTGGAGAGTGTTAGAAGCACAGGTCTGTGTCCTATTCTCCTCTGTTCTCTGGTGACAAGCCAGGCCTGGCCATCGCAGCAACATGTGGTGGTGGCAGTGGCAGGGAAGAAACTGTGACCTTGCTCTTGTGGGGGAATTAAGTCGTGTTAGAGTAACTGTTGTCGCTTGGTATTCCGCCTTCCAAAAGCAATACCGCTGTGACTAAAATATTCTCAAGAGGCATCCAGTGGCCAGAGCTGAGCGAGCCGCGCTTGCCTTTCACTTTCCTGCCTTAGTCCACTTTGGGGAGACAAGAGAGGAGGCCAAGTACACGAAAATACAGAAGGTACAGCACGTAGAGTTGCAAGATCCATTTCACGTTTGTCTCAACAAGCTCCATCTAGGCCGGAACATGCTGCGAGTTTGAATTCTCCTTTCCCGCTGGGGGCTGGGGGCTGGGGGCTGGGGCAGGTGTGCTCTGCAGTCTAAATTTCTTTCGACCCACTGGTTTTATGATTTTCATTACATTGTGGTGCCTTTTAGGTTTTCTGGGAATGCCGTGAGGCCTTGGATCTTCTGTTCCTCGTTCTCAATGGGCGGTATCTGGGTTCCAGACGGTGTGGGGTGACCTGCGCCGAAGCCTCGGTCCCATGGCCCGTGGTCCCCCTGGGCAGCCCGTGGCTCACAATGGGATGTCGGGCCTGGTGCCAGCCTGCAAAGCGAGCAGGGGCAGCTGAAGAAAGCGAAGCCAGCGCCACCCTCTGCTCCCGACAAGCTGTGCTTTAAAGACTTTTGTCTGTTTCATCTAAAGATACTACTCTGGTATTAATGGTGTCACTAGAACGTGTTCACAGGCCACAGAGGTCACCTTCAGCATGGGGAACACACCCTCCTTCATCTATTTGCCCTCCTGCCCCTCACTCTCCCGCTTTCCGTTTCTACCTTGACCCCTGTCCCATTTGTAAAAGATCCATCCATCTCCTGAATTCCTACTGTGCATCCTTTATTCTGCTTTTTAAATTCCTTATACTTTGTGCTTCTCATATAAGAGAAACCATGAGATAGTTATGCTTGTCTATTTCACCTAAAATTATGGACTCAAGGTGCATCCATTTCCTTACAAATGACTCACAGACAGCCTTCTACAGGGCTGAGTAGTTTTCCACTGTGCAAATAACCACAGTTTTTGGATCATTCACCTGCTGATGGACACACAGGCCACTTCTACCCTCTATTTTAAACACTGATCGCATCTATAGTGACACTTCTCTTTCATTCCTGATGTTGGGAATTTGTATCGTCCTGCATTTTCTTTCCTTATTTCCTTTCTCCCTCCCTCCTTTTCTGGTTTCCTCCCAAGCAGAGTGCTGCCCAGGATGACCTGCGCTCAAGGTCACACACTCGAAGTGGGAAGAGGAAAGCACATTAAGTTCCCACCATTCCCTCAGCAAGAGAAAACGCAGCTGCTGCCTTGTGTGGGATTTGCATTTGGAGCGGGGCGAACCACCGTCTCAGCGCAAGGACCAGCGTGGGACTCAGTGAGGGCTGGTGGTGCAGGGCCACGGGGCCCAGGCCAGGCCGCAAGATGGGCAGGAGCGAGGCTGCAGGAGTGAGTGGGCAGACAAGGCCACCAGCACTTGCAGTGTGGGACGCACCGTGAGCACAGGTGAGGCCCTGGCCCTGTGCTTCTGCCTCCCCCTCTCCGGAGTCCACAACAAACCTCTGCAGCCTCGAGTGTTTGGAGAGGTCCTAGTATCTTCCATCAGATCTGAGGCCCAGATATGTCAGGAAACCGAACTCACTTTTCTTGTCCAACTGCAATGTTGTCCCGTGCGGTCATTTACATTTTGCATTACTGAACACCGGCCAAGAGCTCGGAACAGATCTAATGGGAAGAATCAACCTTTCTTCTCCAAATCACAAAGTTACATCCACGTTCTGACCTTGTGACGCCCAGCTGCAGGCCTCCCTGGAGCCTGCTGGCCTGTCCGCAGCCCATCCCAGGTCTAAGCTGTGCCTCCAGGGCCGAGGCCAGGAGCTTCCCTCTCGTGAGACAGACAGGCACACCTCGGTCTCAGTGCCAGTGCAGTCGGTGATGCTGCCTCGCTGCGGTTACAGCCACAGAGCTGTCTAGGGAACAGCAGAGTCCGGGCACCTGTGGAATGCTCCCACAGGCAGCGGATGTGAGCAGGATGGTCATGCGTCCTGCAGGTGACGCCAGGCTCCCCTCTGAGCGGCCCCGTGAGCAGCCATGTGACATGAGACAGTGATGCATCCTCATCTTTAGTGAGACCCGGGGGCTCACTGGGGCTCTGAGAGGAGGTGGCGGCAATGTACCTCTAACATGCTCCGCGCAGCGCGCAACAGCAGGCCCTCAGCTGCTGTCGACGGTTTGGTTTCTGCTGTGTCCCTCTGCAGGCGCCAGTCCTCCTCCAGTCCAGCTGTGGAGGAAGAAGAGGGTTCTGTCTTCCAGGCCTCACGGCAATGGTTCCTCACACCACAGCTTCTGACTCGGGGATGCCCCACGATGACTGAGTCCCCAGAGATCCTTCCCTCCAGTCCAGACAGCCTGAAAGGCTCAGGGCTGCCCACCAGGCCCTGCCCAAGCCAGCTCAAACCCAGCTGGTACAAAGCACACTGTGTACAATGACGCCACCCTGCTCCAGGAGCAGCACGAGACCGATGTGCTCCAGGTCTCAGGGAGAGTTAATCTCCCGGAAATTGATGACCCCTCGGCCCAGGCAGCAGCAGTGACTGGTCCGTCCTGGAGCAGTCCTCTCTGGGACCTGCAAAGATGCTCATCAGGCCAGAGGATGCCGGGCAAATCCACCTCAGCTCACCCAGGTTCTGCAGGTGCTCAGCAACCAAGCCGCCTGCAGAGGGCCCACACCTACGCCTCCGTCCCCACAGACTGGGAACAGCACCCCCAAGAGAGGGGCAGCTGTGCCTGGGGCAGGCCATATGACCCTGAGCAGGTCACAAGTCTGGAACTCCACCGGCTACGCGCCAGGTGTGTGGTGGACGCGTGCTGCAAGGCTGTGTGTAGAAGGCAGAAAACCCAGCCACCCTACTGTGACGCATGCAGAACCTCCTGAGGCAGGCACTGGGGACAGAGACTAATTATGGAAGCCTGGCATTTTGGAGGTTGCTCCTTTGAGACCAGGCGAATGGATGCAGCTTGGAAACAAATCATTAACCACGTTTTGCTTTAATTCAAGTCAGCAGGGTGAGAAAAGGACAGAGGTGGGCCAGGGACAGGCTGGCAGGCTGTGTTTGTGCACAGCGACTCCACAGGATCCATGACATCGCTGTTTCGAGGCCCCCGCAGGGGCTGGCCTGCTCCAAGAGTGCCCGGCCTGCAGTGAAGTCACCCTCTGCCTCTCGACCACGGCCTTCGTCAGAGCTGGTGACGGCAACACCCTGCGGGCAGGGGGCTGGGGTGCAGCAGGGGTGTGAGTGACCTTGGGCAGATTGCTTGAACCTCTCAGCCTTGCTGCCAGGGTCCCCCAGAAGGTCAGGAGGAGGCAGGGCTCTCACCCCAGGGGCCAGGGAGCCCCACGCAGTTGGCCGCCAGCTTTCTGCAGACTGCGCCAGGCCCCACGTTCGAGGGACAGGCTTCTGTCTCCTGCCGCAGGAAGAGCACTCAGGCAGGCCGCGGAGGGCAGTGAGGAGCCGGCCAGTGGCGCCTCCTTGGCCAGCAGCGCAGGAGGAAATCGCCCCGCGTGCTGGGCCACGCTCACCACTGCTCACCCCCGCGGCTGTCCCTCCCCACCCCACTGCAGAGCTGTACTGCCCGTGAGTCTTCGGGGCACAGGTCCCTGCGCCCTTTGCTTGTACAGCCCCTGCGAGGACTGGGAAAGATAGCCGGCTTCTGCCACCAGTGCAAGGTGTCCTCGCAACTCATCCGTGCCCAACAAGTGCGAACTGCTTAGAAACCCTACAGCTTCGGTTTGAGTTTGTGTTGTTGTTGTTGTTTTGGTTTTTTGAGACAGGGTCACACTATGTACTTCAGGATGGCCTCAAACTCCTGGTAATCCTCCTGCCTCAGCCTCCCAAGTACTGTGACTCTAGGCATGCACCACCACAGCTGGTTCACATTTTGTATATGAAAGCTCTTTGGTAGAGGTTTCCTCACATATGACTTGTATGACATTAGCAGTAATAAGTTATGGAGTAGAAAACATTTCTAAGCTAAGCTAATAAAAATCAAATTGTGATCAACTATGCAAGAAGACTGACAATATTTCTATTTTTGATAGAAATTATTTTAGAAAAGTAATTGATATATGAAGAAGGGGCCAGTTAAAAATGTATAAATATATCATAAAGATGTATCAAACATTTAATTTTTTTAAAAAATGTTAATTTTTCATGGAACTTGGATGCCTATAGTATTATCTTTTTTACAATTAAAGTTTAAATCTTTTTAGTTTTTGTATTTGTTGTGACTTATTCTAAACATTCACTTCTGTAGTTGTTTTGTTTTTATATTTTGTACTCTTTGATTAAACAGCACTCCTCGAGAGACAAGATGGCGGACTGGTAGGTAGCAGGAGAGAGACCCTCTCTGAGAGAGACAGCTCAAATGCCAGAATAAAACACCCTGGAGAGACCCAAACAGAGAGAGATAGACTCTCACAACACAGAAAGAAACTAAAGCGCAAAAACCGCTCGAATAAGAGGTCCTGGGGCTACTATTAGTGAAGATAAGATC
>PVJX010008307.1:0-66317 GCA_004027295.1 Dolichotis patagonum | reverse complement strand
CTGGTCGGGCTCTTGCGTTTCTTCTGGGAGCCTCTTTAGGAGACAGTCCCTCGGCTCCAGGTCCTGTGTCCCCACACAACACCACTTTTATGGGAGAGGCCTCGGGTGTCTGTGGGCTGGATTTGGGACATTTCTTGGGGATATCAAGATGAAAGAATGCTACTGGCTAGAGATACTAGGGATCCAGCACAGCTCCTCCACTGACCGGTAAATGGACACAAGGCCGGGAGCCTGTCCCTGCAGCCTGCTTTCCTAGGCTTCCTGCACTGGGAGAGCTTAAGCCAGCCTGGACTGGCTGAGGCAAGTGCTGGCTTCCCAAAGTCCACCGGTGGTAAAATTGCTCCCCCCACTTGGTCTTCTACCCCAGAGACTCTACCCAGGTTCCCTTCCCCTGGAGAACAAGATGCAAAAAGGAGACCCACCAAAATAGAAAAGAATCAATATATTTTATTTGGCAAAAAGTTAAATATCTCAACACAACAATTTGGTCAGTAGGCCTTGAGGTAACTATTGCAAAATATACAGTGTATGTTCAGCCAGATGGAAACCCGAGATATTCAAGAATACAAATCTACAGTAGCCCAATGGCGGTTTCATGGTGTATAATTTATTAACAATAAAATTGACTCCATTACAATAAGCATTCATTTCCCCCAATTAAAATTACGCATAAACCATAGGTAGTAACCTTCTGCACATATGTATAGCTCCGAATTTCCTCACTGTTTCTCTGGTGCAAAAACAATATTCAAGCTTGTCTGATTATGAATTTTTTCTTCAATATATAGATTATATATACAATGGGAAAGAAAAGACTATAGAGCACATAAAGACTAAAATGCCTGCATTTCAAAAGTGGAGAAATCATGAACCTATGCATCCAGGAGAACTACTTTCCCTTTTTAAAATTGTATTTCACTGGGAAATCCTTACAGCTAGTTTACAATCATAGGTTAACAGCCTAGTCATACAGAAGACATATCCCACTACAGAGCTATACTCTATGCAACTGTTTTTCTCCCTCATAAACAACCTGAGTTCAAATTGAATTCTAGCTTTCACAATCACAAGGGTGCGTCACCCAGCACAGAAGTTTGAGTCACAAAACATAATTACCACAATAAAACACAGTGTTCAAGTATCTCAGCAGATCGCCCTGCCGCACAAAGAGCAAATTAAATTAACTACACAGACTAAAAACTATACAGCCTGCCATCAACAGTTGTGCATTATAAAAAGGTAGTTTTTTTTCTTTTAAGTCAGGAACAGGTAGATTTTTTAAAAAATATTTACAAGCTAGCACACACAGCCGTCAGCGCTAATGTCCCCCCACCCTTTGTAATTATAGAAAATGGAAAGCTTACAATACCTCCTCCGTCAAAGCGCCAGACCTAGGAGCCAGCCTGAGCAGGGTTTGCCAGGGGGGAGATGAGGCCTGGGGTTTAGAGCTGCTTTGTGTGGGGTGGTGGAGGTGGAGTGTGGTGAGAGAAAGAAGGGGACAAGCAGTCCTTTCTCTTTCTCCCTAGCTTGCTTTTATAAATGAACCCAAATGGAATCACTCGTCTTTTGCTCTGTCCTTGTTGATTTTCTTCATTTTCATCCTGCGGTTCTGGAACCAGATCTTGACCTGCCTCTCCGTGAGGTTGAGCAGTCGCGCCACCTCGTACCTGCGGTCCCTGGTGAGGTACATGTTGAACAGAAACTCCTTCTCCAGTTCCAGCGTCTGGTGTTTGGTGTAGGGGCAGCGCTTCTTCCGAGTGGAACGCGCATGCAGCCAGTTGGCCGCTGGGTTATCTGCAGGGAGAGAGACACTAGGTTTAGGAGGAGGAGAAGCACCCTAGCTGGGTCCAAGGGAGCCTCCTAGGGCCTCCGATCAAAGTGCAGGTTGCCATTCAATTGCTTGGGGAACGCTGCCCAGCCTCCGACACAATGGAACCCTGGCAGACAGATTCACAGACGGTCACTTACAATTGCACGCAGTAAAACCTCGGCCCTCCTCCCCTCAGCTGCCCTTTCTCTTCTGTCTCTCTGTCCCCTCCTGTCCTTCCTCCCACTCTGCGCACTGTGGGGAGAGTGACATTTGTAAACAGGTCTCCTTTGTGGCACACAGAGAGAAACCCCGCTGCCCTGTGTTAGAGTAGCAAGATTAATACTGCTTTTCTCTCTGACTCTATGTCTCCCCTTCCCCAGCTTTCCCTCTACCCCCGCCACTCCTAATTTGACCTTCCTGGAAGACCGTGGGCGCTAAGAGGGCGGGCAGGGTGCCCTCAGTCCTTTGATCAGGTCTCCAGTTTATTTGAATAATCTGGCAAAGGGACCCTCGTGTCCCGCTCGCCCACAGTCTCGATTTGGGCAGGATTTACGCCACCGGCTGAAGGCAAGAAGGGAATCGGCGTCTCCCCCAGTGTCCCGGGGCGGTTGCCCCGGCTGGCCAACGCTGCAGCCATGGCTCGCAAGCAATCTAGCCGCACAAAAGACTCCGTTGTGCTGCTTTCGAAGAACGGCCCAAAGTATCTCTGTCCTGAGCCTGGGCAGCCCAGGAGAGGGGCGGCCGGTCTTGGCTCCGCCGGTAGCGCCCGCCCCGCCCCCTCTCGCTGCAGAGGCCTCCTCCCCTTCCCCTGGTCCTGCAGGCTTGTTTGTCACAGTTCTCTGGATTTGGGGCCCTATCTGAAGGGCTCCGAACACCAATGACTGGCTCTCAGCCCCATCTTGGGAGGCTCCCAGCGAAGATAAGGCAGGCTCCAGAGAAAGCTGGTGGGCCGGCAGATCCTGGTGGCCGGCGTGGAGGCGGCGGCTGGTTTGGAGGGAGAAGACACTTACTGGGATCGATGGGGGGCTTGTCTCCGCTGCTCTCATTCTCAGCATTGTTTTCGGAAAAGGCGCCTTCGTTGGGTTGTTTTTCTCTATCAACTGGAGGAGAACCACAAGCATAGTCAGTCAGGGACAAAGTGTGAGTGTCAAGCGTGGGACAGTCACCCCTTCTGGCCGACAGCGGTTCAGGTTTAATGCCATAAGGCCGGCTGGAGGGCAAGCCCGCGAAGGAGAGCGCGCCTGGCGCGGGCTCCAGCCAGGAGCGCATGTACCTGCCGTCCGGCGCCGCCGCCGCCACGGGCGCCTGGGGGTGCACGTAGGGGTGGTGGTGATGGTGGTGATACACTGCGGCGGGCACGGCGTTGGCGCCCGCCGCGTGCACCGGGTTCCAGGAGGCGCCGAACACCGCTGCCTTGGACTGGAAGCTGCAGGGGCTGAAGTCGGGGTGCTCGGCCAGCGCCGCAGCCTGCCGAGGAGGTTGGCCCAGGGCCCCGGGTGCGTAGCGGCCGGCGCTCAGCTCGTCGGCGGCGTCCGCGCCCAGCAGGAACGAGTCCACATAGTAGTTGCCCAAGGTCCCGGTGGTGGCCATTGCCGTGCCCCGCGCGTGGCCGGCCCGGCCCGACCCGCGGAAATTATGAAACTGCAGATTTCATGTAACAACTTGGTGGCACCCGGGCGGGGGGAAGTACAGTCACCTAATAAGTTGCCGGCGCCCGCGCCCCCATTGGCCGCGCGCGTCACGTGCCCGCCCGGCAGAACAATAACGCGTAAATCACTCCGCACGCTATTAATGGCCCGGTGTTTTGCAGTCATAATTTTTATAGCAAAAGCCATATGTTTTTATGCAAAGGGATCTCGCCGTTCCACGATCGGGTTTGTTTTAATTGTGGCCAACGAAGATTAAAAGATCAAATTGGGCTTTGCCTCTGGACGCTCCCCCCCCACCCACACACTTCTTAAGCGGACTATTTTATATCACAATTAATCACGCCATCAGGAAGGCGCGGGTCCCGCGTGTGAGTGCGGCCAGCGGAGCCCCTCACATAAAATTAGACAATAATTGAAGCCATAAAAAAGCAGCCAAATCGCATTCTCGCTCTACTGTATTTAAATCTATATTTATGATATTTCATAAGGAGTTATTGTTTCAGAAGCCACGCAGGCTGGTGGGAAGTCGGGAACGACCAACAGATTCGTTTGCCTTTGCCATGGCTCCCAGCTGTAAAAATTTACGAGGACTTGGAAAGGTTAAATTAGACTGTTGTGTTTGGTTGGCGAACTCCCTGTAAATAATCCCTGTGGTCCTCGGGAGATGCACCATTTCCCCCCCTCTGCCGGCCGCAAAAAGTCAAATTCAACGCAGTACGCGTCCCAGAGTAGCCACCGTCGCTGCCAGAGCGCCGGGTGGACTGGCCACCGAGGGGGTCCCGCCTAGTGTGGGCCCCAGACCCTGCGATGCTGGCGAGCCAGCGCCCAAACACCCCTGAAGGTCGCCCTTGTTTCTCAAGCGAGGGGCACGCCGAGGATCTGGAAGGCAGAAAACAAGCAGCTACCCTCGGCGGGAAGGGTTTGAGGGTCTGGTTGTGCCACAAGCTGGGTCCTGGCCCACAATCTCGCCAGGCGCCAGGCGTGTCTTGCTCCTACTAGCTGGGATTTACCATCTGTAGGCAGAGGCGGCTTAGCAACCCGGCTCTGTAATGCATCCTTGAAAGCCCTAATGCTGAAGTCTGCAACCCTTCTCACGCTGTTGGAACCCAAGCTGGGAAAAAGAAAAAGCAGGCAGCATCAATGGAAGGCGAATTCTGCTTGCTAAAAGGCAGCTCCCGAAGAGGGGAGCATGCGGGTCTAGCAGCGGGGAAGCCTGCACTGGAGCTGCCTGTCCAGGGCCCAGGTGAGCCCTTCGGGAATCCTTCCATCACCGCTCACCCAGGGACTTGCCTTGGTTATCCAGGGAACCAAGCAACTCCACGGAGTTTTACAAGGTCCAAAGCAAAGCAGCCGCAGCTCAAGTCCAGGGCTAGAAATTAAAACAGGGAGGGGCAGGGGGCATTGACTTCAATCCCATGCTTTGGCCTGGCCAGATTGGGAAGGTTATTTCTCACCCCTTAGAGTCTTTGGGGGTGAGACCAAATGAAAAGACTGCAACCACTTTTGTTAATTGAAAGGGGGAAAAACCCACCCCAAGTCTGAAAGAAAGCCACGGGTCCTAGAAATGGGGTAATTAAATTCACGTGTGAATACTGTGCCTGCAAAAGTGTGTTTCTCATTAGTCCACTTTCCTGGCTGCAAGGCCAGCGGCCTCAGTCATTTCCAGCTCTCCTTCCTTTTGCCTTCATTCTCACCAGTAGTTCAAATAATTCCTCCTTCCAAACACCCTTATTCTGGGCAGAGTCAGGGACCCCCAAATGTCAATCTCTACTCTAAGAGAGGCTGCAAAGCTACTCGAATACCAAATACCGTCTGGGAGCCCCTTTCTCCACCCGAGCTCCAAGCAGCCACCACAATGAACTCCGACATGGCCTGTCCCAGCTGCCTCAGCTTCCCCACCCCCCCTAATAATTTTCTTTCCTGGTAAATTCCTCCTCATCATCCTCACCCTCATGGCAGCCCAAGGTGTCTGGCAGTCCCCAGGGACTGAGATTTTCATTTAAAAATAAACCTTGGAAGAAAACTTTGCTCCTAATTGTAATTGTGTGTAAGCAGCAGGCCGAGCATGCCTGGCTGCTTGTTCCACTTTGTCTACCCAGAAAAGACACAGCTTATTTTTCGTATTTTTAAAAAGCAAAGGCTGTCCTTAGTCCCCGATTAAAATAGGAATAGTATTAAATAATTAAAAGGCATTGAGTGTTAACCAGCTGTTACTGGTACCGAGAAACAGGAAAACTTCACTAATCCAAATATTGTCCCTCTGGAACCAAGAGATTTGGAGTCAGAATATTTAGACTTTTGTGCCTGCTTTTATTTTGAAAGTGAAAGGGATTGCACATGCATAAAGAAGTAATAAATGGATGTAATTACCAGCCACCCCTTCTCCACTGAGAGTTTCCCCAAAACTTTGATCTCTGAAATAAACTTAATACTCTGGTCCAGAAAATGCCAAAGAGGAATCAGGGAACCGGGTGTGCGGGACTTTCAGATAACAGGTTGGCCGGCTGAGCAACGAAAACAATTCCCAGCCCCCAGCCTGAGCTGGGAAGGGAAGCACAGCGCTGCGGCCAAGGGTCTGAAGGCAAGTCTGTGTGTATGTTGGGGGAAGGGACAGTTTGTTTTCACTATTTGAGAATCGGCTGGCTTCCATCAATAGATTGCAACTTAGAGTAAGGGCTCAAGTTTGCATCCCAATGACTCAGAAATTTTGAGTTTCCTTCACCTATTTGAAATACTGGCTCTTGGAAGGGTTCGTTTCTGCAGCACGCAGCTGTACAAGGTGGCTATATTCAACACATTGGAACCTGACGCCACTGCCAAGCACGCAGTCAGGCTTTGCCTCAGCAAGTCTCCTTCATTGCGATCAAAACCGAGTTAGGACTGGTAGGCCTGGCAGAGCATGCAAGGAGCTTCCGGGCCAGTGGAGCTTCCTGAGCAGCCACGCTCTCCACGGAGCCCGGCTGGGCCTCAGCGCTCATTTCCAGTACGCTGACAAAGGTCTCCCTGCCCTTCGGTGTGGGCACACAAAGACGCCGCGGGTGCCACCTAATCGGGTCTCCCAGGCAGCCGCAAGCGACCCGCGGAGGAGGAACGCAAGGCCGCCGCCATCCGGTCGTGATCATAACCGAGGCCTTGTCTGCCCAGAGACACACCAGGCTAAACCCCACGGTCCTGGAAGCCGCCCCACGCAGACCCTTCCTCGGCAGACTCGGACTTTCACTTAAGCGCGAAGAGAAAGGCGGGACCGTCAGACTTTCCCTCGGCCGGTCTCCTCCCCTTCCCCCAGGATGACTTCGAAAGGGGAGAAGGCGACCTAGAAAGAGAACCAGGACAGAGACAGATGAAAGAAAAAGAAAACAAAGAAAGAAGGAAGGGGCAAAGAGAGAACTAATAAAGGAGGAAAGAGGGAAGGAAGCAAAGGGACGGAGGAGGCTGCTGGGAGCAGAGGGCCTGCCTGCGGAAACAAGAATGGCAAGGCCAGGATCCCAACCCCGCGTCCCTCCTGTCCCGGCCCGGGTCTCCACGGCAGAGGAATCTTTGCTCAGCTCACAGCCCAGATCCGAGCGTGTGTTTGTTCCAGCCTCGCAGGAGAAAGGCGCGCGCGGGCCAGGCGCAGGCCACAGTGCGGAGGCTCCCGGTGGGAGCTGGCGCCCCTGACCTTGAATGGCCCGAGGCCCAGAATTCTTACCACGCCCCCGGCTGCGCGGAGGAGCAGTTACCCTGACCCTACCTGCTCCGGGCCCGGTGCGGGGCAGGGGGCCGGCGGGCTGGCACGGTGCGGGGGAAGACACGAGGTTCCTGCGTAGGTAGAGCCGAGGTTGCCACCGCAGGCCTGGCATCAGCGGGGCCTGGATGCCCCGCCCGGCCTGGCCCGGCCCCCGCGCGCACAGGTACCTGGAGACGATTTCAACTGAAGTAATGAAGGCAGTGTCGTGCTGTCGAGAGAAAGGTGGATCCCAACAACAGGAAACTACCTAAATCACCGACCAGTTCTGATGCTGCCCGCGCGGGGCTGCCTCGCCCGCCGCCGCCGCCGCCGCCGCCGCCACGGTCGCCGCCAAGGAGAGAACCCGGAGATCGTGCCCGGCCCAGCCTCTGCACCCTGCGCCCGCCGCTGCCACCCAGCGCCTGGGCCTCCACGAACGCGTCAGGAAGGGAAAGCCACGGGCCCCCAGGAGGTAAGCCTGGGAGAGCGGGAGACAGCAGCACAGGGGCAGGGAAGGCAAAGGAGACGGAGAAAAGGAAGAGGGAAGCAGGCGAGAAGAGAGCGGAGAAGAGCAGCGTCGCGGTCCCCAGAGCCCGCGGCCGCGATCTACCGAACAGCCGCAGCCTTGGGCGAGCGGAAAGCGCCGAGGACGTCGCCGAGCCGGGTCCTCTGTCTGGCCGCCCGCGCTCGCTCCCCGCGGCCGCTCGCTCCCCCTCCCTCCCTCCGAGACGCCCGCCCGCGGAGGCGCGCGCTCCCGCGCCCCCTCCCCCGAGCGGCGCGCCCCCCCCACCTCCGCGGAGCAGGAAACGCGTGGCCCCGCCAGGGGCCGCCAGGTGGGGGAGGCCGTGCTGGGGGAGGGGGCGGCCCCGGCGGATCCCGACACCCCGGCCGGGGTCCACCTAACCGCTGCAAAGGCACTAGTGATGCTCTGTGGGCCCGGCCTGCTCCTGGGACTTAGGCTTAAGGCATCTGGGACCTGGGCGCCCGCAAAATAACTGGCCTCTGAGAGCCTCTCTGGGGCTCCAGAAAGAAATCCTGTTTAGCTTCCTCTATCTGTGCAGCTCCCCTCTCAACTGAAACCACTAGTCCAAGACAGCCACAATCCAGATATACTAGCAAGTCATAAAACTGAACAAAAGCCGACAAACCTTAGGGCACCAGGGCTATAGGGCCCAGACAAATTACGACCGTCTAGGTAATATTTAAATAGATGCCTAAAGTAATTGCAGGGGGCTCAGGCTAGTACTCCTGTTGTAAAAGTGGTGGACGGGATAAAGTGGAAGGTGAAGATAAGAAGTCAAAAAAGAGGTAAAATTAAAAAGCTTCATTCCACAGCTTTTATTCTATAAGAACATAAACATCGTCTTTTTTTCCACGCACAGCAGCAATACAATATTAATTTATTCTGATTTAAGATTAGAATAGAGCTAGCACTAACATTTATAATAACGATAGAATGCATTTGCTTAAAACAAGATTGGCAATTTTTCATAATAATAGACATTTATACAGATTTGTATTTATAGTTTTTTCTTTTTCTGCACCTACAGGTTTGACCCTTTTATGCATGTTACTTCACAGTATAAAGGAAATCCAAACAATGTCTCCCTTCTCTAGTTTATTCCGTTTGCCCCAGCCATCCTAGGCTTCCATGAATTTCAGAAAGCCCCCCCAAAAAAAGTGAATTTTAAAAAAAAACTTCACAAGATAGGGAGAATTGTGATGTGCTTTTCGAGTGTTACCAGTGGTAACGATTTTAATGACAAAAATTCCACTAATTCCACATTTATAAACAAAACTACATTATTTATCAACAACCAGAAGGATATGGAAATTCAGAGGTAAATGAAACATTTCAGTCAGGCAATGCAAGACCTTACAAAACTGGAAGAGAAGTTTCCTTCTCTTGGTCATTTTTTTTCTTATAAAGCTAGGATATCTTACAGAGGAAGGAAAAATTAATCTTTCTGACTCTCTTGCTTTTTCAATCAGCCAAAGTCAAGCCCTACTGCCAACCTGCATATCCATGCCTGCATGCCTTTCTCTTGGCCAAGGAAGAAAGAAAAAAAGAAACCCAGGGGCCTGTATCCCCTGATTAAACACAGCCCAGCACTCCAGGCAGGCATGCCCGGTGGTGGCTCCTTGCACCATTGACCTCAGGCCAGACACCTCTGCGCCGACAATGAGATCTCGGCCTTCCCGCTAGGTTTGTCCAGGGCCAGGCAGGAAACCAGCTCTGTAGAAGAGGACAAGGGCCATTTCAAGCAGTGGGACCCGGAGACAGCAAACCCAATCCATTCAGGACTTGACACTTAAGACAACATCTACCTCTATAGAATTTTAGCGCGATATGGCTTTTTCCCCCAGAAAACAAGTAAACCAGCACCAAGCAAACAGACAAAGAAACAAAAAGTCAGAACAAACCAGCCCTGCACAGATGTAACTGCCCGGGAGATGGCGAGTGTGGGAGAGAGGAATAGGGCTCCGGCACAGGTGCGAGTTCGGGGTAGAGGCTGAAGACAGAGGGAGAGGACCGGCGCTCTGGAGGCAGAAAAAAACAGTGTCGTCTGGAGCGTCATCAGGAAAAATTAAAGTTGGCTGTGAGCTCTCGGATCCGGTTTTCTCGGTTCATTTTCTTCAGTTTCATCCTACGGTTCTGAAACCAGATTTTCACTTGTCTGTCCGTAAGGTGGACGCTGCGACTGATCTCTAGGCGCCGCTCTCGAGTAAGGTACATGTTGAACAGAAACTCCTTCTCCAGCTCCAGCGTCTGGTGCTTCGTGTAGGGGCAGCGCTTCTTCCGGCCGCTCTTTGCCGTGAGCCAGTTGGCTGCGTTTTCGCCTTTGGAATTGCCTGGCGTTTAAGAGAATATGGAGGGGAAGGTTAAGTCCAGGCCATGCGGGCTGCACGTGGAGTGAATTCGGGTTGTCTTTCCCGTATGAGGCATGGCCCAAGTCACACACAGAAAGGGTTGTGCCCTCGTTTGGAGAACAAGCCATTCTTCCAAAACTCGTGGCAAAATTGCAAAATCGAGTGGGCCTTCAGTCTACACCCACCCTCCTAATTTATATTTTTTTTCTCCATTTTCCCTCCCTTAAACACCTGTTTTAGCACAAAGCTGCAGGGATGCTTATAGAAGGAAAGGCCTGGCGAGGCAAGCTGTACATCTTGAACTTAACGCCTTTCTTTGCATCTTGCCCTGTGGCAGGTGAGCACTTCCTGCAGCCCCTAGGCTGGGGGATGAGCGGTGCTTACTTGGATGGGGAGCAGAAACTCAGCAGCCTCATCCCAGTACCCTCATTACCCTAGACCTGATGAGGCAAAGGAGAAGACTCTCCGGGAATGCATGAAAAACTGATTCTGAGTTCTGGGGACCTTCCACGCATCTCTCCAAGAGCCAGGGGTGTACAGCTGGGCGATTCTGAGTTCCAGGGAAAACGGAATAGCCCCTCTCTGGCTTTCAGTACAGGGCCCCTGGCGTCCGAGCAGGATTTGCTTTTTCTTCTGGCAACAAGGGTTCCCGCCCCTCCAGCAACTTTGAAAAAGGCATGGGGGATCGTAAACTCGAACTTCGCCGGTTAATGGGCTTATTTATTGGCGCTGGCGGCTGCTTATTTTGGATGCCTTACAAACATCCGTGCTATCTGCGGGGCGAGCCACTTTTCCTCCCTCCCCCTCCCCCCGCGTGGGCCGCGCCGTGCAGGCTGGGCCCGGACCATGGCTTGGGGTGCTCCGTGCCACAAGGAAGAGCATGCACAAGAGGGGGGCTGCTCGCTGGTGTCGTCTCCTCGAGTCAGGGTGAGCTGGGGCCAGCGCTGAGGACATCTTGGTGTGCGGCGCTAAGCCGGACATGAATTTTTACTGCGTCCCCACGCCCAAATATTAAAAAGCAAGTTCACAAGGTCAGCCTGCCTGCAGCTTGGGCCAAGGCCGGCCGGCTGCTGCGCGGGCTCCTGGTTCTCCACTCCTTCCTTTGCTTGAGTCTGCCTGTGTGCCCGCCTTACTGAGCCCTCTGGCGCATCCTGCTTACCCAGGGAGTCCTTCTCCGGCGAGGCTTTGCTGCTCTCGGAAGGGGCCGGGGAGAGCTCCTCCGCCGCCGAGGATGACGCATGCGCCTCCTCATCGCCCTGCGAGCCCCCGCCGCCGCAAACCAGCCTGGGGGGCGGCGGGGAATCCAGGGCTCGCTCCTTCCGAGCCGCATCGGCCGAGCCGGAGGCGAGAGCGGGCGGCGGGTCGAAGCCGCGCCCGGGGGGCTGCGCCGGGAATGGGCTGGCGCCGAGCTGCTGCGCGCCTCCGCCGCCGCCACTGCCATAGCCCTTGGCCGTGCCGTAGGCCTGCGAGAGGCGGAAGTAGCCGGGCACTGGCACCCCGCTGGAGGTGCCCAGGGCGCAGCCGTCGGGCGGCGGGCCCCGCGGGAAGGAGGCCAGGTCTGCGGCCGCGGCCGAGCCTTTGGGGCATTTGTCCGCCGAGTCGTAGAGGCAGTAGGAGCTCTCTTCTTTGATGTTCTGCGCGAAAGAGCATGAGGTGGCCTGTGGCGGGGGCTGGGGTGGTTGCGGCGGGGGCGGCGGCTGCTGCTGGGGCTGCTGGGGCTGAGGCGGCCCTTCGGGCGGCTCCATCCGGCAGGACCGGGGCGCGTCCAGCCACAGGTCTATGGGCGCGGGCGCGTAGCCGTGCGCCCCGGGTCCCAGGCCCCCGCTGCCGCCCCCGCCGCCCGGCGACGCCGCCTCATTGCGCTTGCCGCTCAGTGTGGGGAAGAGCCCGCAGCTCTGCAGCCCGTAAGGCAGGTCGGTGGAGGGCGGCAGGTAGACCCCGCCGTGAGCGTAGTAACCGCCGCCGCCGCCCCCTGCGCCACCGCCGCCGCCACCCGCCTCGCCTCTGCCCGAGCTGATGAGCGAGTCCACCAAAAAAGAGTTCGCGGCGGGGCTCTCCGAGCATGACATTGTTGTGGGATAATTTGGCGAAGGGAGCAGATAGCCCTTTCTGGCTGACATTTCTTGTGCAAAACATGCTGAATACGATTAGCAATCCCCCCGCACCGCGGCGGGCGCCCACAGCCAATCCCGAGCCAGAGTTCCCGCGCGACCACTCCCAGTTTGGTTTCGTAGGCGCGGGGCCGCTCTCTGAGGGCGCCCTCAGAGCCCGCGATTGATATAAATATGTAATCTGTATTGATGGAGCAGGAGACGCACGCGTGACACCTTGGCCCGAAGGCTTGGAGCTATGGGGGCTGCTCCGTAGTGGTGGATGGGGGGGGGCCTGGTCCTTGGGCCGGCCCCGCCCCTACTCTGAGGTGAGCCGGGTGCGAGTGTCTGTTGGAAGCGCCCTTGGGCCCCTCGCCCGTTAACAAGTGGGGTGTTTATGGTGTGCACCCCGGCCTGCATCGGTGCGCTCCATCCCTGTTGCGGAAGTGGTCTTCATCCTGGCCCTCCTTGGCCACTTAAAGGAGCCCTGTCGGGGTCTCACGTTCCTCTGATTCAGCTCTGGATCTGGAGCTGGCCCCATTTCTAAAATCTGGCTCCCCGAAGTGGCAGACATGGTCTTAAAGCTAGGCAGACCCTCGGAGTTTCTATAACCCAAAAGGAACTGGTAGCTGGCTATTGCCATACTATGACATTTCACACAAAATAGTCTCCAAAATGCAGTGGCTTATCCTTGGCCCCTGGGGCCCCACATTAGCCTATTCCATTGTGAGTCCAATCAGGTTTTCTCCTCCAGTTTTCTCACCTGCCTCACCTCGCTCTATGCCTCCTATGCAGGAACCTTGGTAGGTGGGCACTGATAAGGAAAGGAAGAGTCTGAAACCTTGTGTGAAAGACTTCCTCACCTTAAACTGGAGTCCAGAGCCAGGTTCAGATGCTACTTCCCCAAACACACACACACACACACACACACACACACACACACACAGTATCCTAAAGACCCCCCCCACACACACACACACTGAAGTCCTTTAAGGGAAGTGAATCATTGGCTTTAGGGTCAGTGGCCTCCAGAATGGGGAGACCTAGAGAAGAAAACTTGGAGGAAGGTGCCCAGCAGGTACCTCTGCCACACTGTTTTCCCTTCTCCTTTTAGCCTTGGCATTTCTGTATTACCAGAGGCTATGAAAAAATCCAGTGTCATACACTCTTGCCTTGCTGTCCCCACCCCTTTCCCCCCTCCTTCCCTATCCTCTGCTGGGGCAGTCCTTGCTTGAAGGGTGTGTGCATTTTAACAAGGCCCTGGTGAGGAAATCCACTCCCTGGGAAGCTGAGCTAGGCTTGTGGTCCTGTTGTAAGAGTGATCAGAAGCCAGTTCTTTTGCTCAGCAGATACCAAGTCCTTCTCTTAGCCAAATGGAAATGGCCAGCCTGGGGCAATAGCCCTCAAGTATGGGCCTTGTACAAGGCTCAGGAAATTGGACCTTTTCAGGAAGGATCCTGTGGAGCCCAGGAAGTTGATGCCTTGCCCCTGACCTGTGGGCTATGGGTCTCCAGAATGTCCCAGGCCTGCCTGCCCAGCAAGCTCTGGTTGTAGCTGGAGCTGCTGACCACTAGATCTCAGAAAATAGACCACTCAGACTTCTGCCTGTGGCAGGGAAAGACTCACATCCAGGTGGTTATGTTCTGGTTCCTCCCAGAACGAACTCAACCAGAGGAGGAAAGCGTCCTGAGAGGACCCTGCGAGCACGGGAAATGGCAGTCTAGGTGAAGCCCAGGCTTTCTGGCTTCTGACATTCAAGCAGCTGCGGTTGAGGCCGTTTGGGTGGGCGGCCAGGCTCACCGCCTGGAGTCCAGCCTTCCCTGGCTCAGTGCTTCAGCCACTTTCAACCTGGTGACCGGTGCCTGGGCACTGCAGACTGAATATCAGAGTGCAGAAAGGGGATGGAGCAAGAAAGAGCTGAGGGACAGAAGGGGAGAAATATAGAGGGTGAAGAGAGAGGAGCCAAGAAAGACAGAGAAAATAGAAGAGAGCCAGTTTCTCTCTAGCCTCAGAGAGTCCTCAAGCTAAAGCGGCAATTTAAAGGAATCAAGACTCCGGGTCTGCACGGGCGGCATCACTAACTCATGGCTCTTTGAGTTGTCCTGCACACAAGGCTAAGGCATATTCTCACATGCTACTCCTAAGCACCCAAGGAAACAGAGCACTGAAAAGCTTCAGAGCGCTACCCCATAGTGCCATACCTTTTGCATCAGAGATCTGCCTGGCCTCTATTCTGCTCACCACAGGATGAAACTGGCTGGGACTGTTGTGTTCAACAGTGCCATCTGGAAATGCCACAAAGCTGAGGAGAGCCTGAGAAAAGCATTTTGCTCCTCAGCCCTGCCCAGACCACTCAGAAAAGCTCTGTTCAATGAGGAAGTAGGTCTTAAGAGAATGGAAAGTGGGTTCCTTAAGGGAAAGAAGCCCCAGCACACCCCTGGACCAGCATTAGGATCTGCAGCCTTGCCTGTTGGGAATGCAGAAAGCAATTTTCCAGGTTGAAGTTTGGGAAGGGCCCATGGCCATTGGAAAGTATGAGATGGTGGAAGCTACAAAAATAAAATGAAAGACATGATGTAAACTTGTCTTTTTTTTTTTTAACCTTTTAGAGTGCTGGGGACCCTTCTGGAAAATCTAAGGCAAGTTCTGACTTATTCTGTGAAATATGCATATCTGTGCATTCCCACAATTCAACCCATCATTTTCCAGGAGTTCACACATCCCTCAAAGCCTTCTCCTTGAACTCTTCAGACTATCTAGGACTCTCCTGGGACTCAAGAACCCTGCCAATTTGACTGATAAGACAAGCCGGGTGCCCTGATATAGGCAGCTTCAGGCCCACCCTGGCCAGGGCCTTGTAAGACAGCCAAATGGACTTCTCCGCTGGCTGGGATCCAGTAGTCTGCACGTGCCATGCAAGGTTACAAGAATCAGCTTGGTACAAAAGGCTATGCCTGCTAAAGAGCAGAGGAGCTGGAAGGCCTGATACCAGCATCACAGACCATGGCGTTGGCACTTGGGTCTTCACTGACTTTTGTAGAGGGCCAGATGTGTTTTTCCAGCATCACTCTCCTGCTCTTTGCAATAAAGCAAAAAGAATGTTGAATCTGAGCTCTTTCTTGCTTTAAAAAAAAATGTGCAGGCTTCTCTAACTCAGGATCACCATCCCCCTACCAACCAGCAGGACTTGAGAGCCTTCCGTATCCTGCGGCAGGACTGGCCAGCAGCTGGTTCAAACTAGAGCCTACGATGCAGCAGAAGCTCAAGTTAAACAGTCTCCCCAGCAGTCTCAGTCAGTCTGGAGCCCCTAGCATCCCCGACTGGCCCCAAGGCTCCTGTGCCTGCCTAGACTATAAAAAGGTGTTAGCCTCCTCAATAAAATAGTCCATTTATTGATCGCCTTGGCTTTCCCGAGGTTTCCAAGCCCTGAGACATTAAGAAAAGCAATTCAGCTGCAGCACTGGTAGGGTTCTGTCCACTCGCTCTCTCCTCTTGCCCGTTTGCCTTCTTTCCCTTTCACCCTTCCTTCCAGCTGCTAAATTCTTTTCTCTCTCTCAGATTGCCTTTCACCTAAAACCTTGAGTGCCTACAGGCCTCAACCAGGCTGCAGCAAGTATGCTGCTGCCGGAGCCTATGTTTTATTTGGGAGGAAATTCTGCCATTTTTACCTGGTTTTGATAACACCCAGTCCCTCCACGGAGCCTAACTAAATAACTGCCAGGCCTATAGAACAAGCAGACCCAGTGGGGAATATTAGCCTGCAGTCACTAGAAACAATTTTTTTTCTTTCAGTAGGCCCTTACAAATGATGGGAAATAAATTGTTACTATGGAAAAGAAGTCATGCTTTTTTAAAAAGAAAAAAAAACTGGGTTCTGAGATTGAGATTGCCTGTAAGCAATATATACTGGTGGTCATTCTCAAAGCTTTCCAGGCTTCAAATTATCCAGCAGGCTGTGGGGTTGGGCTGTGGCCCCATACAGGAAAAATCAATGCAGCTTCCTCACATCCGGCATTAACAAAAATTCAGGGCTTTCCAATTTAGGAATTTACACATAACCGGAAAGATTTTCCCTAAGTTATGACGTTCTTTTCCTGTTGAGAAAGTCAACAGTTCTGGGGACAGTTGATGCGTCTGCTTGTAACTGATCAGGTGCAATCTGTTCTTAACAAAGCTTTTAACTTTTTTTCTGAATCCAATAATCAAGCTAACCCCTGCTCCCTTTGAGGGAGAGAATATTGGGACTTTTCAAATACCTTTTGAATTGTAAAATTCTTCATTTTGTCCATAATAAACAGCTTCTGGCCTTGAAGCCAGAGGATACTCTGGGATTGCAGGCAGCAGCTCACGGAGTGGGCAGGCATTCCTTCTCATGGCTGCCTTTCACTGGCATAGTTCGGGAGCCCATGCTCAACAAAGACTAGTAATTCTCCTAAACAGAGTTTACACATGTGTGTATAAAAACAGACCTACTTTCTTTGATTTCCCTTTACTGGTGTACTGTATATTTGGGAAAAGAAAATACCTAACTCAAGAAACTAATGAAAAAAATCTTGAAATTAAAAAACAATGGGAGACAATTTTAATCTGGCTCCCAAATTGTTAGCATTTTGATCATTTAAAACTTAAAAAAAAATACAGCCCTGAGGAAATGACGGCTTGATCAGACTTTAACCCTCCTCCTACTTTTTGAAAATGTAGAGATAGGAACCAATGCAATTTTGCGTGTCTGAAAAATACGCGAACGATATCACTCTCACATCTAGGAAACTGCTGCAAAACGCTAGCCAGGTTTGTAACGGCACTTTCCACCATACGCAATACAGAGACTTCTCTGGTAGCCTAAAAAGTCAAATGTGACTTCTCCGATTTTTTTTTTTTGTGGGGGGCAAAGGTTTCTCCTAGGCTGCTGAGCAGACCTAGAGACGCACCTAGCAGGAAACCAGCGAGCTCCCGCTGCCTGCCCCAGGGAAAGGAGCCCGCGCTGCTCCAGCGGGCCACGCGTGCCTGCCGACCGCCCCATTGTTTTGAGTAGAAACTTTCTTTTTTCTTCTAGTCCTGCCACTTCTCTTTTTCCCTCACCCTCTCCTCACTCCTCCTATCCCAGCACAGCTGGAATGCTGTTGCCTGGGTGCCTCCCATCCACAGATCATTCTGTTTCCAGTATTTCCACACGGTACAGCAAACGATCGCCCTGAGTGAAACGCCGGTGCAAGGAGCTAAAATCCACAACTTTCGCCCCAGGCCTTCTTCTGCTTTCCAACCTTAGGGAAAGATGGGGGGGGCCGATCGCCTACCGCGTCACCCCCCAAAGCCCAGTTACATCCCGATCCCTGCTTAGACATCGGCGCCCCCACCCCCACCCCCACCCCAGTAAAATTGCTAAACTTGGGGCCTCTTACCTTGACACATTTCCGAAATCACTGCCAAGGGGCAGCTGGCTCCTCCACGCTGCGACGCCCACGAGGCCAGCGAAGGCGACTTGCTTTAAATCACAACCCCAACTACTTCTTGAGCGTGAGCCCCCCCCCTTTGATACGAAGGGAAGCGGGACAAGTGAAATAATGTACCGTGCTGCTCTTAGTATCAGAAGCGAACAAAGGCCAAGAATCACGCTGGGGTTCCCGGCTCCCCGGCGGCTTTGACATTGATCGGAAGTGCGCCACCTCGTGGCTGCTGCGCGCCTAGTCGGGGCCCGAGTTCCAGCCTGCAGCCGAGAGAGGGAAGCCAGCTCCGGGTAGGGAGAGAAGGCTAGAGGGAGAGAATGTACCCAGCCCGCTGCTATTGAGATCTCATTTTTACATCTAAGAAATTGCAGCAAAACCTCAGCCGGGTTTATAGCGGCGCATTCCAAATATGCAAATTGGCCGGCCCTGGACGGGTTTACGACCATATTGTCACAGCCATCTGAGGACGGGCTTTTATAGGGCTCAGAAATCAAACCCGCGCCCGCCCGCCGCCCGCCAGAGAGCAGTTCTCCTGGCTAGACTCTCTCTAGCAACTTGAGAGAGTTTGGTTAATCTTTAACCATCCCAAAGGAAGTCTTTCCTTAAACCTGGGCTTCCCTGCCCGCCCCCTGCCAGCCCCCCAGGAGGGCCCTTGTCCCTCTGTGTGTCTGTCTATCAAAATAGACATTTCATTTGGGGTTGTCTCGCTCCCCTTTCAGCTCCATTCCTCCTGTCGCGCCAGTTAGACAAACACACAAACAAATAAACAAAGCAGGGGTCTGGGGCCTCTCTTCAAATGCGACCCTCTCTGTTGCTCTGGCCCTGCCTGGGTGGTTGGCGAGAGTGTGGGGTGGGCAACAAAAGGCTCTGTCCTTTCCGCCCTGCCCCTCAAGGTTATGGGTGATGTCCAAATTTAAGGCAGAAGTTCAAAGGCAGCAAACAAAGAGGAAACGGGGATCTTTCTTTCCCCAGAGGCAAAATGCTGCCTCAGCTGGGAGCTGAGGAGAAAGCCACTTAGAGGATCCCCCGAGGGTTTACTCTGCCTTGGTAACCAGGCTGATCCCCCTTTGCTGAAGAGATCTATAGAGCACCCCAGAGGGGTCCTACTTGGGCCTCCTAGTCCTGAGGTGAGCAAGGGACAGCCTGGGGTCAGACTCTTTGGCCACCTCAGGCCCCAAGGGCTTCTTCAGGGCTAAGGTCAGTTGAACAGGATGAAGTCCCACATTCTAGGCCCTAAGACATGCCACCCCTTAGCCCCCATTTTCCACAAAGACATGGCCAACCACCTTGGCATCCTAAGCTTGGCTTCAATTGTAGTTAAATCCTGGGTCAGTCACTGCCTCATCCCTTAGAGGCCTGGTAACTTACCCCTTTACTAGTAAAAGGATGTGGGAAGGGGAGACATTTGGCAGTAAAAGGCAAGCAGGGAGAGAGGAATGTCACACCAGGACCTGATACTCAAGTTTCCACTGTCTTTATTTTCCTTGTACCCTGTCTCTTGTGTACTTGCTGTATAGGACACATGAGGTAGGTAGGAACCACCGAGGACAGGCCAACACTCCCATGACAAGCAGAGCCACCAGATATTTCTTTACACTGAGAGACAGAAGAGATTCAAGGGTATGGTGCCTGGTTTTCCCAAATGGAGGTCCCCAGGTTCTGGCGGGTTGAACTGCCTCCAAGCATCCCCCTAACTCTTTCCAAATGTGGCAAGAGATTAAAAAGATCATTCTCAACACTTCCCACTCCCTCGAACACCCCAAAGAAAGTCAACTAATGGCAAAAAAAAAAAAATAGTACTCAAACAAATTAGGTTATGGTTCCTTTATTTACAAGTCTTTCAAACACCATCCCTGTATGAAGCGTACATTCAAATGTTCTTAGCAGTGAGCGAGTTTAACCGTGGACCACTGTAAACAGATAGAGCCTTTAAATATTTTCATCACCCCTCCACATTGCATCTTTTTAAAATTCGCTTTGGTTCCTTCAGGGAAATATATATATAATATAATATAATATTTATTTTTTAAAATAATTCCAAATCACTCTCAGGCTTTTGGAAGGTCTCGGAAAGCTTCTAAGCTCAGTTCTGAGTCAATGACCGGCACAATGTGGAGCTGGAACCCGGGATTTGGGGGGACTCCAGCCCCTCATAGCCATAGCCGAGGACCCGCTGGCCAGGCCCACTGCCCGACATAGAGCAAAACCCCAGCTTCATTAAATGTGGTGGAGACTTTGCCAAACTGCTGCACTCCACAGGCATTTCCTGCAGAGATCGAGGGGCCAGCGGCCTGGATGCAGCCTCTGGGTTTTTCAATGCCTTACACCTCAAGGAACAGTCCTGTCTGCAACCAGGCTTTGGGCCTGGGTGGCAGGCTGGGATGAAGACCCTTGTTTGGAAGGAACAAAATTCTGGTGGACTGCAGGAAGTGGCTGCTAGGAGCTCAAACCTGGGTCAATGTAGTTAGTAGTTAGGAGTGGAAGACATGCATGCCACCTGGATAGATTTCTTTTCCCTCCAGGATCTGCAGCCTTTCTCCAACCTTACAGCAACCTCTTCTTAGTCCAGCTGCCTTTCACACTGGCTTCAGAAAGTAGCCCCACTCTGGGCATTTAAGAATTCCTCTTGCCCCATCCCCAAGCTAAACTGGGCTTGGAGCGCATACAGCTTCTTGACTTGGGAGTGGGGGGTAGCTAGGCTCTGTGGGGAGGGTCCTGGAGGGGGGATTGGCCTCCAGAGGCCCTGGCAGGGGGGAGGCCTCGTCCCCAGTGGAGACCACACCCAGCCTGAAGCACCGTGGGCTCCAAGAATGAACCACCAGGCATCCCAAACCATTCATTCTAGCTGGTGCACAAAGCTCAGAATCCAATTATTAGACATCTTAACCAAGAGAGTCCTAGGCCCTCTCCTGTTTGGGCTATTTCCATGTAGCCTTCCTCTCTTGTATACCTCCTTTTTTCACAAGTCACCATGTGCCTTGACCTTGTCAAGGGCAAAATCTGCATATCATTTCACGTGTATGAAGCCCCCCACCCAATTCCAGCTGGCTGAAGCCTTAGAGGAGCGGGTTAGCTGAGTAGTACTGTAAACGGTCTCTGTTAATTTTTTTTTCCTTCATTCTTCTGTTCTGAAACCAGATTTTGACTTGACGGTCAGTGAGGTTGAGCATGCGGGACAGTTGCAGGCGCTTCTCTTTGTTGATGTAGACGCTAAAGAAGAATTCCCGCTCCAGCTCTCGGATCTGGTACTTGGTGTATGGGCAGCGTTTTTTGCGGGTGCGTTGGCCACCTACAGAGCAGTAAAGGAAGGGGGTGAGCCAGACTTGGATTTTGCAGTCTACCCCAGAACCCCGAGTTGAGGAAAAAGGCTGATCACAGGGACTGGAGGCCACGCTCAAGCCCTCTGAGGGTCTCTCCAGGCCCCTATCCTCCTACTGCCGGCTGGGGACAAGTTGCAGCCAGAGCCTCAGCCCTAGATAAAAGCCTGCTCCTTAGACAGGCCCCTGGGGAAGGTGCTCCTGCTGCCTCCAGAGCAGAAAGGAGAGCTCCTCACAGCAACAGGCGAGTTTGTGCTGCCGAAACCGCTTTGAAAGCAGCCGAGTGGGGGTTGCTGGCTGCCTCTCACCCCGCCAGACTAAACAAACAGCGCCTGCGGACATTTCACCTTCAGCACCTGGGCTGCCTGTTCCCGAGGCAGTAAAGGCAGTCCCCGGCCCCAGTCTATCTCAGTTGCGACCACGATTTGGCTCTCGGCTCTCATTTATATCTGGGGTTGCTGCCGGGTCTTTGTCAACCTGAGCTCTGGCCACTCAATCTTGGGTTTCCCCACCAGGCTCCCAGCTCCCTCGAGGTGGGAGGTGGCAGCAGAATTCCCCTACCTCGGGCTTTACTGAAAGCCACTACTACACAGCAAGGGGACCATTAGACTTTGGGTACTGGGCAGGGGTGCTCTTTTAGGTAGAGTGGAGGGAACTTCAAATAGGCTCTACTTGTTTCTCTTTTTTAAAAAACCCAAGACAAAAAAAAATTTGCTTTTGACAGATTTAATAACAATTGTGAATAACATGCAGTTGGACAGAAGGCAACACGTAATTGCCACCGTGCTGGAGGAAAATGGCTTCCTTTGGACAAAAAGGCCAACTTTGGGTTAATTTGTTTCTTTTAATATATTGCTCGAGCTAAGCAGGCTACTTTATCTGTTAAACTCGCTCCTAGCTCCATCGTTAAACAGCGATGCCTTTGAATCCCAGCCGGGGACTGGAGTCCCAGCGCAACACATGGCTTTTATAAAAATCTCCGGATTACCTTTCTATCAAAGGACCCTGAAGCCCTTGCAGGGGGAATTTACAGGCGCCCACCTCCGGCTCCCCAGCCTGAAGCTGGCCCCGAGCGGATCGAGCTGCCGGGTTTGGGAGCTGAGAAGGGAAAAAAAGAGAAAACGGGAGGGTTTTTTTTTTTTTTTTTTCCAGGCATGCTTTGGCCGGTGGGTATTTCACGGCCAATTTCAGCACTCGCCACGTGATCCCGCCTTTTATAACAAAGTTTTGTTGGGGGAAACCTAAAGGCCCTTCATAAACCTTATATGCTTATAAAACAGCATATAAAAATTTAACAGCGGTGCTGCGCTAGATTTCCAACTCCCCTTTCATAAAGCGCTGGGCGCTGCCTTTATACGTACTGGGGCCGCCGGCCTTGTCCTCAGTGTGGCCGGAAGACGACTCGGGGCTGCTGCTGCTCTCGGGGCGCCGCCGCCGCTCCTTCTCCTCGGCCGCCGCCGCCTCCCTGCAGCCGCCGCCGCCGCCGCCGCCGTCCGAACTTGAAGTTGCCGGCGCGCCCGTGGCCGCCGCGGAGGCCGCCGCCGCGGAGGTCGCCGTGGCCGCCGGGGGCCCCTTCTCCGCGGCGCTCTTGTCCCCGGGGTAGTCGGAGGAGGCGAGGTTTTCCGGGGTGCCGTAGGCCGTCTCGAAAAACTGGTCGAAAGCCTGCGGCAGGACGCCGTTCCTGCCCACGGTGCTATAGAAATTGGACGAGACGGCGGGGGTGGGGTGGTGGTAGACGTTGGCCGAGCTCTTGGCCAGCACGTCGCCAGGCACGCCGGCCGCGCTGGGCGCCTGCAGGCAGTCTCTGTGCACGAGCTCCTCCGCGGAGTAGCAGTGGGCCAGATTGCCGCGGGGGTGCCATTTAGTGGCGGGCTCAATGGCGTACTCTCTGAAGGTCACTTCGCGCACGGGTTGGACCTGGGGCAGGTTGGAGGAGTAGGAGTATGTCATTGGGCGCGAAGACGGGGTCTGGGGCAGAAAAGAAGGGAGGCTGGAGAAATCTGGACCCGAGACGTAGTAAGTACAACTTGGCAAATACATGTTAGAGGAGCAGGGACCACGCTCATCAAAATCCATCATTGGGCTACCTTGGGCTCTCCGCAGTAGCCGAGCTTAACATGATTCTCCACTGCAGCTGCCTCTTTGAAGCGGATCCGTGAAGTAGAAATTTGGAGACGTAAGCTGACGTGGAAATCTATCCCCATCCTTAGCAGGGAGGTGCTGGTCATGTGACCCGATGTTGAAATTGACAAGCTGCGAGCTAGTCCGGGCGTTTTCCCCCCCTCTTTCCTTTTTTTCCCCCCTCCCCTCCCTCCTCGGCTTCCTTTCTTTGTAGCCACCTCAGGGGAAGCAACAGATCGTCACTCGGTGTTCTCACCGAAAGCACGTAATCGCCGGTGTAACTCATGTTGGCTGGGGGCCTCCCGGCGCGCGGCGGGGCTGGGGTGCGCCCCCGTGCAGCTCGCTTTTGCTCAGCTGCACGATCCCAGCCCTCGAATGCGCCTAGGGCGGTGAGAAACTCAATTCCCGAGGCCCCCACCCCAACTCCTCGGGTGGGTGAGGGATGCTGTGTGTTGGGGGTGGCCAGGTGGAGGCCCGGAGCTGAGCGGCCCGTGGTCCGGGAGTCTGTCCTCCTGGAGGCTTAGGGTCGCGCCCCCTTCCTCCCAGCCCCCCACCCCAGGCTTGCTCTGGGAAGCACCTCAGCCTCAGACCCTGGTTAGACCCCATTCGGGGGCAGGGTTCCTAGTGGTGGATGTGCTGGCCTCGTGGCTTGTCTGATTTGCACGGTGACTTGATTACACGCTCGCATTCATGGTCACTTCCGAAGCGCTTTAGTGCCTTCCGTCCCTAAACCGCCAACAGCCAGGGCGGCTTTCCTCGCGGATTGTCAGTGATCCACGGGTCCGGAAGGGCCTTCGTCTTACCCGGGATCCACCTTCCCCTTCAGGCTCCTTGCCCGCCTCCTCACCCCAGCCCTTGTCCTTGAAGAAACCCACTTCTTCTCGATGCCTGCCGGGGCTCGGAATGAGTGGGCAGAGTCACAGACACGGGGGCTGCGCCTCTGCTCACTGGTCAGCACGTCTGCCTGGTCTTCTGGAGCTGAGGAATCGGGAAACCATGCAATTGAGGCAAGCCTTGGGCTGCTTTAGAGGAGCTGACATCCGAGGAGCCTTCTCCTGGGTATGCTGGACCTTTGGGGAGGGGGGTTCCACCACGCTGCTTGCGGCTGTGGAGAATGGGGGTGGAAAGGAGGGCGTGATGGCTGAGGCGTCCCGGCTAAGAAAGGGATAATCTGCCTCTTCTTCTAACTTGCAAAGCGAGAGAGTGAAAGCAAAGGATGTGCAAGGCAGAAACTCAGAAAGCTCTGTGTTTTTTCCTGCCACTCATTCCAGAGAAGGAGCACAATGCCAAAGAAAAGAGAAGTGCTCCTCCAACTCTCCACACCTTGGGCAATTAAGGATGCCTTGAAAAGGCTACGTTTGCGCTAAAGACAGAGTCAGAAGCCATAGCTGCTAGTGTGAATCTACTTTCTCAGGAGGAGGAAATAGAGAAATTAAGAAGGCAAAATAACGCTCATCACTATTTTGTAGAATTGAAGGAAGACTATTTGGGGTAAAAGAAAGAAGAGTGAGGGCATAGAGCGGCCAGGCAGGAAAAGGGAAAAGACCCCTACCTAGGGCCTCCCCAAAACACTGTTCTTAGAAGGAGCTGGGGTGTTGCAGAAGGAATATTAAAAAATGAAAAATGAAAACCCTTTCCTTGTCCAGGAAATAGCTAAAGGTATTTACATATCTTGAGGAGATTTAGAGTATAAACTCTAAGATCTTTGGTATTTAAGTGTCAACATCGATTTATTTATTTATTGCTGAGCTGACTGTAACTGACTTAATAACAAATTTAATCATGTATTGCACTGGAAAAGAAATATTCTCATTATGTATTTTCTCCAAATAATGACCTGCCATTGCATTTGAATACCCACTGTAAATATCAATAATATCGAGTAATTACTCTGTAGTGGAGTAAACTAATTTATTGGCATTAATGTTTATGTGGTTTTCCCCCTTTACAAGGATTGCTTATCACAAATCAAGCTTGGTCAGACACATTGGTTTAATGAACTTTTTATTCAAGATTTGCTGCAAGAACTTTCATGCCCCTCGAATCTCTGAGAGCTGAACTCAAAATTATTTGTGCATCTTCAGCTTGACATATTTGATATTTGTTCACTGTAGCTTGCATAGAGGGCAGCATCGGCACAAGTGAGAAGATCCGCTCGGCAGAAGGTTGTTGGAGAAAGGTAGCTTGGGACCTCCTAAAGCTGGAAATCACAATTGTGGGGTTGCCCTGCAGCAAAAATATTATTTCCAGCAGCGACCAACAAGGCAAAATATTTGTTTCTCCACAGTATCTCTTTCTTGGAGATGGAATATAAATGATAGAAGAGAGGTTTCAAACTGCTGTATTTGAATAGTTCCCTGGCTCAATTTTTCACCATCCCAAACTCTCTCCCTGCAGCCCACCCAGTCCTCACCACCCCTATCCTGGAACAAAAGGAATGCATGAAGGGTTTCAGTGACTTTGCCATAACAAAGGCGCCACCATTGCAGGGCTCGCCCCGCCCCTGGATGAAGGCAAACAAATTCTTGCACTTGTGTTAGGCTTTTAAGACCATAATTGAACCCGGGGGTGTCTAGGAGAACCGAAAACAGTTCTAGACAGACCTGTGGTTTTATAGCACTTTTGGCAGTCAACTTCAGCTTGTGCCTGAGCAGTGGGGCCGAAGTCGCCCGCCAGCGGGGGACACCAGGCCACCTCCCCCAGCTGCATGCAGCCCCTCACTTAATTAGATCGGCTTCCTCTGGTGCCAAGGAGAGGGTGTCCCCACAGAAAGGTCAGTATGGGGTTGTGTGCTGTTCCAAATAACCACTGCCTCCTATGTCCTCCTCAAGGACTCCAAGAGGAGTGTTTGCCGGCAGGTTTGGGCATCTTCAGGAGACAAGGCAAATTCCCAAGGACAGGCTCTTTTGAAGGAAGACGCTCCAGGAGTGGTTGGCAGTGTTATTTGACAGGCTGTACTGAAGCTGGGTGCCCCAAAGGGACTTGCAGCCTAGAAGGGAGTGCGTGGGGGCGCTGCCGTGAAGATGGATGAGGGAAAAGGCTTTTGATGGCAGCAGAAGGGAAAATGCCTGGAGCCGCTGAATGCTTTTAGTTCTCCTAGCAGGAACAAAACTCGAGGTGCTCAGATCCTCCAAGCCTGCGCGATGCCTCCAGATTTGCCCACTCCTGCCCCACGCTTGCAAAATATACTTGGTGTGAATATTTCTTCAGGCAGCCAGTGGGGTTAAGTGATGGGTACTGCTTTGAGGCTTGGACCAAATATGAGGGAAGAAGGGCAGACAGAGCTACCGGTCCTTGGTTTTAACTTTGCTGAGTCTTATAGATTCTTCTGCTTTGCAGGAGGCTCAACAGTCAAGCTGAACCTACCTTGCTTTGAGAAAGAGCTGACTGGGTCTAGGACCACCCCGGAAGGCCAAGTCCGAGTTCTACTTCTTGAAGCTGCCGCGGTAGGCAAGACTGTGACATTGGCCCTGGCGACTGGTTTCCCATGAGCTGTTCTTTCACAAGAGCTCCACAGCTCCGGGCCATCTCCAGAAAACACTCTTCAGCGTATATTTCCTTTAATCGTCAACCCGGAGCCCCAGGCCGCCTAATGCAAGAGGCCAAAAATGTTTGGAGGAAGAAAAACAAAGGCAGGAAGTGGCGGCTGCCTGACGGTGCGTGTGTGTCTGCAAAGAAGGGAGGGAGCCAGTTCAATCTCTTGTTTTTCCGAACTTCAAGGTCTAGGCAGCCTTCTGCAGAGCCGCCTGCCGCTGCTCCTCCGCAGACTTTGGAGGTGACCACCGGGAGAGAAGGCAGGCATCCCTGTCGTCCTCATCAAGGAGGAAACAGCTAATAAGGAGATTTGTTTAGCAAAACAGACCAAAACCTAGCCTTTCAGGGCCTTGTCTGATTTGGCTCTGTGATTGGGGAGGGAGGATGTGCGTCTCCCCAGCCCTCCTCTGCAGGCTGAGTGCACCCTGGCAGGGATGGTGATCCAAACACCCATACTGTCTTTCCAGGCAGGATGTCAGAATAAAGTGTATCGGGGCGCCTCTGCCTCATCTGCTTCTTCTTGCAGCAGGAGAGTTCTGGGCAGCTGTGGGAGGGAGCCAGCGGGTGATACTGAGTGGCAGAGTGGCTTCTGCGCCACTGACATGCAGTTGGGGAGAGTGAGGCCTTGTCATCATGGTTGTCATGCCAGGGGCGGTTTTAACAATCATTCAAGGGATACTTGATAGGCAGTTTAATACCCCCTCACGCTAAAGGAGGTTAGAGCTGGCAGTGGGGGTGCAGATGAGAGCACCTTTAGGCTCTAGTTTTCTAAACCCCAATTGGCCAGGCTTCTGGGATGCCCTTTGTCCCTTGGGCTGGCTTGGAAGACAGCAGCTGCTCCTCATCCCCCAAATCTGGGAATATGAAATCTCCAGTGCCTGCACTTTCAGCCCTTTGAATGCTCAGCGTGAGGTCCATAGTGTGAATGCCAAACCCAGCTGCCCCCCAAGTCCTTTTCCAGCCAGTTCTGTTCCCCAGCAGTTCCTGCTAGCTTGTTGTCCTCTGTCCTGCATTGTTCTAGTCAGCTCTTATTCTCTTGTCTCTTCTGTCTCTCCTAGACTGACCAACAGCTGAAATGCCACTAGAAGGCACCTAATACTCACATACAGAGAAAATGGTCTATGAGGTTTCTGATTCCCCACAATTTTAGCCTCCACCAGAGACCTAGTCATTTCTCAGTGGATTGCTTAGGGCACTATCACTATTTCACCTCTTCTTGCTGGCATGAGCTTTTACTCTCCTCTGTCCCCAAACGTTACACTGTTTTTAGAAAGCTAAGCTACCCTCCTGAACCCTAATGCCCACATGTGCAACAGTTGGCTGGAAGAATCAGTGTGGAAATGGACATAGAGCTCTTTGCAGGGATGAAGGCCAAGCCTTCATTTGGGGACTATTTCCCTCCAAGTTGGAGATGTCCTTAGGACTACCTGGTCCTTTGTGGTGAGCTATGAGGGTGTTTGGGGATGGCCCAAGAAATCTCCCAGTTTTTCCTCTCAGGGAATGGTTTATTGTCAGATCATGGTCAACCCATCACCTCTCCTTTTGGTAAAGTATCAAGAGATCACCTCCACCATTACCAAGTAGAGACAGGGGTTAATTTGTCCCTTTGTCAAGGCACTGACTCTCCCCTTTCCCTCCCTGTAGCAAGAGAACAGGTAATGCCTTGAACTTGACCTCACATTTGGTTCTTGGTCTGAGGGGCAGGTTTGATCATCCTAGGTTGTCCTTGACTATCTGAAGATGTCCTTCCTCTGGCCACGGGGAGGTGGGGCAGAGGGCTCAGTTGAGGGTCTCAGTCACCTAAGCAATCTGGTTATCATTTAGTTTACTGGGTCTCAAACTGATGGGAAAAGAAAGGGTTCCTTCCTTTGAGAACTATTTTTATTTTTACTATTGCTAACTCGTTACAGAAGATTTTACTTCTTTTTCCTGTATAGCGTGGGAACAAATAGGGTGGGGGCAACACTGAAGGGTGAAACCTTAGTTCTCAATGTCTGCTTTTTATCTTCCTTGCAGCTTTGGCCCAAACAGGGTTTCCCCAACCAAATGTGTCTGCAATAAAAAGGATAAAAGAGAGTAGTCCAACAATAATGTTGGTTCTGGTCCTTGGTCTCAGTCCCCAGGGCTATGGCTCTCAGGACACTCTCACGATCCAGGTTCCAAATGCCTTCCAGGACAACTCCATTTTTACTCAGTGCCAGTGGCAATTCAGATCCCAGGGTTGAGAACAGTCCCCTGTCCCCATCCAGCCTTGCCCTAGGGGGCTCCCTGACCCACCTGCCTGGCTGTTCACCATGGTACTCATTTATAGACAATCCCTCCTGCTCTGTATCCCACTTCCCCACCACCCAGTCTGGCCCAGATAGGGGCAAAGTCAGCTTTCCTGATTTTTGAGAAAAGAAAAGATCGGAAAGATAAGATTTGGTTCACCTGGGCCAACAGGCTCAGTGGCAGACTAGCTTAAATTCTCTTTATGGCTGAGTTGAGGCTCTGACCTGCCAAAGGCAGGCTATATGCAGGGAGTAAAGTGCTTCCTCCCCTGCAGGGCACAGTCAGGAGTTCTTGGGGCCCAGGAGTCAGGGGTTTTTATACTGGCAGAGCTCATCTCATTTAGTAAAGATTTCAGGCAGGAGAACAGCATCAAGATTATCACCAAAAGGCCTGCCATACACTGATGGAACACCTGAGCTCAGGAAGCTCAGCAGAGTCTTAGACTTTTTATATTACCACAGGCCTTAGGGCCCAGACCAGCAAGCCACTTGTTCCTACCAGGACCCAGTACTCCTAGCGATCCAGTGATCTCTGCTCCCCCTTGAGCTTGTAGGCGGTTCATTTTGCCCAGGCTAGGCCTGCACAGCCTCACAAATCTGCTGGACTGGGGCAGATCTTGCCCTTCCGGGATGAAGACATAGCCTGGTCCACCCCTGACTGGGAGACTCCTTTCTAACAGGGTGAATAAGTTGGAAACCAACAAAGAATCCCGCATGCAATGCTCAAGCCCAGGCTACCAGAACCTGCTTGCAGCAGCAGCAGAGAGGACTCTGTCAGTTGTACGTCCGGGGCCTTCCAGTAACCGCGGCTGCGGCGGCTACTGCGACTGGCGACCGGCCCTGACCGTGGAGGCGGTGGCTCTGGAGGACTTGACCTTTACCGCGGGAAAGACGAGCACGCTGTGCGCCGCCAGGAGGGGGCCGTGGCGGCTCCAGCCTCTTCCACCCAATAGCAGCCCAGGCAACCCACGCGGGCTGCGCGCTCGCCCTCATTTCCCCCTCCATTTTGTGCAGTGTCCGCAGCAGGCGGGCGAAACAAAGCCCCCAGCACTGCTCGCAACACCTCCCCTGTCAACTCCTGTCCCCAACCTGCGTGGTCAAAAGGCCCAGGACTAAAGCCAAGCAGCCTAAGCCCTTCTCCAGGCCTCTTTTCTCGCCTGACCCCAGCACTTGGGTGCGACTCGGTGCCAGCCAACTTCCACCGGGGCTTAATTCCTGTGCTCGTGTCCTGGCGTCAGGCTGCGGGGTGCACCAGGGCCTTCGGCCGAGCCGGCGTCACCGATGCGCGGGGACAGGGAGGCCCCGGCCAGCCGCGCCTCAGCCCAGGTGGAGAACGCGCTGCGCTGCCCGTGTCCGGCGCTTGGCCTGCGCGCCCAGCTCGAGCTCTGCTCCCTCGGGCCGTATCCCACCGGTCAGCTCTGGGCTCCGAAAGCGGAAGTCTTTGGTGGAGAAAAACATGGTTTCTTTTCAGCTCGTCTCAAAACCCTTTTTAGAGAAAATGCTCCTGTCAAGTTTTATTTCCCGTTGCAAACCACCTTCCATGTTGCCAAGAATTAAGACCGGGAGAGATTAAATACCCGATTATCCTCTTGGGGAGGGAGGGGTGTGGCGGCGAAGGGGCCTCCGGCAAGAAACCTTCCTGCGCAGCGCTGGTGCCCAGCAGACAGCGCCCCGAGAGCCGGCTGGGCCCGAGGTGACGTCAGCGGCAGCTTCGGGGCGTCGCGCCGCTCGGCTCCGCGCGGGTCCCGGGCCTGCAGTGCCCGCCCGGCGCGCCTCGGGCTCCCCCGCCTCGACCTCCGCCTCGCCGTCCTGCCGGGCCGCCGGCCGGTGCTGGAGCCGTCGGAGCGTGGCCTTCTCTTCGAGGGTCGGAGCCTCCATTTTGGTAGGGGGCTCCCGTGGGAGCGCGAGGACTTGGGGCCGCGCCTGTGTCCCAAGGGGGGCGCCCCGGGTCTGCGCGTCCAAAAGGAAGCTCTGCATCCACGCGTCCAACCCGCGCCTGAAGGAGGCCCTGCGCCGCTGCACGACCTCTTGCGAAGGTTTGAAAATCTCACACACCGCTGTAATTATTTCTGCCCGGTGGATTCAGCTCTTCAGCTGGGCGACGGAGTCGGAGAGAAATGCAATCGACTGTGGCAAGGCCTTGGCTGCTTTTACGGAGGGATTTCTTTCCCTCTGCGCCAGCGTCTTTCTTGTTCTCCCTTTAAAATAAAATTTAAAATAGCAGGCTCCTCTCAGGCGTTCGTCTGCGCAAGCAAGATGCATGAGGACGGGGTGGGTCTTTTCAGAGAATGAAGCCTCTTGGTTGTTATTTACTCGGTGGCCGAACAGATGAAAACTTAATTAGCGTTCCTGTCCTAAAGCGCAGGCATAAATCTCCCCAGGCCTTTTGGATAACGCTACATCTCTGCTTATGAAAAATGGGATGTGAGCAACGCGCTGCACATTTCCCTGATTCTCCAGGACTTGGGCTGCTGACACGCATTCGATCAAGTTTAAAGGAATGCGCATAAATCAGCGAGTCACTATGGTCTTCTCCATAGAGCTCTGCAAGTCTAGAAGGGCGCCTCTGAACCCACCGGGTATGGGGATTAGCAGTCCCGGGCGGCCTCCATCTGGGCTTGAAACGGGAACTCGAAGAAAGAAAGGAAGATGCCGCATCTTCACCCAACCCTCCAAACACACAGGGCAGTGTAATAGGCCGTATCTATTATACAGTGAAATCTGACTACCCACACACAGATGTATCCCCCTTAGCTGGGTTTCTTCACAGCCTTCTGGTGAATTTCTCAGAAAACATTTCAATTAGGTCAAATCTTAAAAATCAATAATTTCCTTTTCCCAACTTTCTTAATTTTTCTCCCTCTGTTAAAAAACAAAGCCAATTTACATGAATGGCTTCAACTCTGCATCAGGGAGAAATAGTAGCAAAATACAGTGACATTTTACAATCAACCACTTAAATTAATAAATTTGACAGTATTAAGAGCAGATGGGGAAAGTTCTATACTTATAAATTTTTTTGTCCAAAAAGTTTCTTTTTTAGAAAAAAAAAAACTTGAATCAGGTTTTAAACCACAGTATTCATGGGTTAGTGATTTGCACTATTGCTCTTATTTTTCAGGTGGAGGCTGGTGTTCCCCTAGCTGTTTTTGTTCTACAGGCTTTAGGCATTAGAGAGCCATTACAATCCATGCCCACCTCAATTTATCTGGTAGCTCCCTGGACACTTGCAGTATGAAAGGAGTTACCTAAGATTCACACTATCAACAGCCACTTTAGAACTGGGGTGGGGGTTACTACTGGCATATTTCTGTTACAGTTTCAAAAACTGGAAAGAGAAAAAAAGGCTATTACTTTACCCAAGGTTCTTGCAGTGGCGATGGCTTTTGAAGGGGCAGTATTCTGGCTGCAGAGCTGCTGTTGGTCTCTTTTCTAGGCCTGAGGCTCAGAATATTCTTACATCTAAAGAAAAATATCCCCCATCAACAGAAGAGTCCTCTTCACAGCTATTTGTAAGCACACAGATCCAGATTCAAGGGAATTTTCCGTCACTTTAAACGTTTTGGAGAAGGTCCTTACTTTGGCTCCATGGTAGCTCTTTTACAAATGGAACTGTGGAACAAGATGTGGGGAGGCGGATCTGAAGTAGCATTTGCATTTTTTTTTCCACAAGTGAAGTGAAAATCCTCAGGGCATCAAAATATGATTGCACTCACAGGGCCATTCCATACTTGGTTCAGGACTTGGTTTTTTGGAAATAGCTTTAGATTTTTTCCATAATTCTTCATCTATAAAGCTCTGCGTCTTTAGGTAAGCTGGGAGAGGTTTCCATCAGCCAAGCTTGTAACCAACCAATATTATTTTCCACCAAATGATGAATCAAGTTCTTCCATTCACTATTTCTTTCCTCTAACATAAAAATAAAATTAATCTGCATCTGATAATTCCACATTTCCAGGCTACTGGTTCCACCAACATTTTAATGCATGTGTTCAGAGCATGGATTTGACAAAAAACACATAACCCTATATGTGTATTAAATATATAAACATACATATGTATTATTTATGACTCTGAACCTCGCACCTGATGTATTGTTAGGGGTCAATAAACAGTAGATATAAAAATTTATCATTATTATAGTTTTGATAGTGACTGTTAATATTAAACGTATTTATTTCTCCCACAAATCAAATGGCACATTTGCAAGCATCAATATAAGATTGCACACTACCCTGGAGCCACATTCCGCTCTGAGCTACCCAGGATAACTCTCCTTCTGCATTCAAAGTATGGTCATTTTGTAGATATGAGACATTTAAATTCTCCTTACTGACCTCTTAAGAGGTGGGTTTCTTTGAATTTCTGAAATGTAACTCTAGAACTCTAGAGTTAGCAAAGCATCTGAAACTTTATTTGCCGTTAAGACTCTCTGATAGCTCTAATTAGGGTGGTAGACCACCTTGAAGGGTGAGGAGAAAAATGGTTATTTAAGAACATCTCTTGGACTGTAACAAAAATGTACAGCTTAAAAGCAGACCTGCAGAAATCTGAGTGAGCTGCTGTGAAGACAAATCAAATTGGTCATTAAAAGGAGCAAGCTGACATCATGTAAAATACATTTTGCACCTCGACTCTAGAAATTACCTTAAATTACAATGTTATGAGTCATCAGCAATTAATGATACTATATCTGTACAGATTCTATAATTACATATACAAGCACACACAAGCACTGATATGCAAATGTATACATGTATACACATATATGATATATATTCACATATATACAGGCACATGTATAATTTACATATATTCAAATCTGCTCCATTTGGAGCCAAATAAATGAGTACTAAATCTCTAAAATTACAAGTCAAGGAGGTAAGAATTCTTGTTCCCTTGAAGCTGAAGAATTACAAGGAGGCTTGTCAACACCAGGTGGCGCCCTTGATCTACTAATCCAGCCCAGGCCAATTCATGAGCTGTCAAAAGTCAAGGTCACAAATTGTCTTTTTTCGTCAAGGTCAAGGTTTAAGGCCTTTCCTAGTCCTGTCATTTCAACAAATATCAAAACCTGCCCTTTCAGACACATGCAGACCCAACAGGAGATTTTAAAATACGACAGCCTAAGCATTACTGATACTAAACAACTGGTTTTCATTTTCCACAGGGAGCCTGGGAATTTATACTATCTCTTTCTCCTTTCTTTTCTTTCCCTTTCACCTGACATTTTTATCTCCTTAAAGCACTTATCATTTTCAGAATTTTAATTATGAGAGATCGCTCCCTTTTCTTTTAAAAAATTAACCCCTCCAAAAGTTGAATAATAATCCAATAGTCCTTGGTTTGTACAAGACAAACTTGCTCCTTTTCCGTGCAGAGCACGTTTAGCAAAGGAAAGTAACGAGTGTTTCCTTCAGATTTTAATGGCAGTGACTATTTTATTAGCAGAATTAATACCACTGTATCACTATCTACAGGTCTAAAATTTCCATTTTTAGTAGAAATATTTAAAAAGCAGGTGCACAAATACATTTTCACAGTGTGCTGAATGTCTTTATTTACAAAATAGTATTTTAAAGTGAATATGAACAAAACGAATGTGCTAGTTGAGATAACTGCTTGATTAAAAATGTGCTGTGAAGATGAATCCTTAAAATTTCTAATGCAGTCTCATAACACAGTACACAAGGAAAAAATACTAATCTCTTAAAAGACCAAAATATAGAATGCCGACATTTAAATATTTTAGGGGGAATGAATTTCCATTCTGAGTCATCTAAAAAATAAAAACAAGAAAATCATTTCTCCAGCAGAATATTTAGCAAATATTGGAAAATATCAATTTAGATGAAAAAACGAATTGCATCAAAATCACAGTCCATCACGTTGGGGGTGGGACCTGTTGGGAGATCTGACATTAAATGAATCCTGCAGATTATCTGTTGATTTAAAGGTTTTTTAAAAAAACTCTCAATTCTTGGGAAAATCACTGATCATGGGGTAGTCCAGATGCCAAAAGTGTGATTGTTATAAACAACTAGAATTGTTCTCAGAAAGACATTACTAACCTGGAATTCCTTTGTAGTCTCAAAGGTTTAAGCTGGTTGTATTTACTATCAAGACATATGATCTTCAAAAGCGCTTTCCTGTCCTTTCTCCCTTCAGAGTAAATAGTTCTAGATTATTTCAGTACCTTCTCTTTCCCCTCTCTAAACCTATACATGAAACATATTTCAGAACATACAATATAGGAATTTCACTAAGATTTACCTGAGCAGACACTTAACATGCAAAAGGGGATGGCAACGTGAGAAGGACAAGCAGATGCTTACAACAGCCACTTGCTTTGTAACCAACTTTCAGATTATTACCATCTAACATAGTGTCCTAAAATATGGCGGTCATATAAATACTTACAAGATTTCAGTAAATGTGTAACTTATCTGAAATTGCGTGTTTAGGGGTTGACGTTTGACTCTAGAGTTTGTCATGTAACGGTCTGGTGGGGTTGGCGGGAGAACTGGCGGTCTTTATCATTTCTTAAAGTTTTTAAAAAGTTGTAGATTCCATTACAGAGAAAGAGATTCTCCCCTGAGGAGAGCCAAATGCCAGTGTCTCTCTTTCCATTTCTTCAATCATTATTAAGTGTTATTATTATCTGGGCAAAGCAATGAATTCTGAAGCATTTCTTCAAGTTCCCTCTACTCCATAGTTAATCCATTAACTAGTGGTCTTCAGTTTGTTGATGACTTTTTTCTCTTTGACCCTCCTGTTCTGGAACCAGATTGTAACCTGCCGCTCAGAGAGGTTCGTTGTGGCTGATATCCTTCTCCGTTTGTCCTTGGTAATGAATTTGTTCGTGGCGTATTCCCGTTCGAGTTCTTTTAATTGCACCTTGGTGTAAGGCACGCGCTTCTTTCTCCCTCTTCTATAGGAGCTGGCATCCGAAGGATGGGAGACCACGTCTGGAAGACAGAGGACAAGGCAAATTATACACAGATCAGTGGGGGCCAGGACACAGGCGACAGCTCGACCAGATCCACGCGCCTGGCGCGGGCTGCTCTTTGCTATGCGCTGTACGACCCGGCCTTCTGCCAAAGCTCAGAGGGTTAGGGGAAGAGAGTGGTTAATTATGCAGTGAAATGAAATCGCTTAGAATTCCAGTGATCACTCCAACAGGGTAAACTTGCATGCCCAGCGCGCCTGTTTCCCTCCATCTCAGGGCCCAGCTGCCCACACCTTAACATCCAACCCAGGGCACGACGCTCCGGTGCCTGGGCTTTTCCCGGTTTGCCCAACGCCCCAACAGTCGATGCTTCACCAATGAAACCATTTTCTGACCGTGGATAGTGGCAATTTGATGAGCCAGATAGCAGGTCAATTTCCCAGTTTCAGTGTCAAGGGCTGGGGAGGGCGGGGCGCAGAGGGAGAAGAAAGGGGTCCCCACAAGCTCCCTCCCGGCCACCCTTCACCCAAGGAGGGCCAGGGGCCAGCTCAACTTAGGGTAGTGCGGACAGCCACGACCAGGCTCCCAGGGGTGCAGCCCCGCTGGGGCAGCCAGGGAGAGCAGAAGGCCACCCGGGTGACCCCAGGCTCGAGCGGGGGAGAAGCTGGAGCAGAGCCGGAAGACCGGGGCTGGAAAGGGGGCGCCATTTACCGGGCAGAGTGGACTTCCAGAGGTGGGGAGGCTGCGCCTGCTCTTTGGGGCAGTACATTTGGCCGTTCCAGCCGTTGGGCAGCGCCCAGGGCTGGTAGCTTTCCATGGGAAGACCCAGGGGCTCGTGGCGAGACTCGCCGGGGCCCCCGAGCCCCGGGACCACCGGCATATCCAGGTAGCCAGGCACGGGCTGGTGGTGGTGGTAAGGCCCGGCCGCGTAGCCCTGGTGGTAGAAGGCGAACTCCTTAGCGCGGGAGCTGAACTCCTCGGCCGCGGGGCCGGCGGTGTCCATGTACTTGTCCGCGAAGGCGGCGGCGGCGGCCGAGGCGGGCTGCGCGCACGACTTGATGGCGTTGGGGTGCGGGCCCATGCGGGCGCACGGGTAGTAGCCGCTGCCGAAGTAGCCGTAGGGCAGCGCCGCCGGCCCCGACGAGCTCTGCGCCGCGGCGGAGCAGGGGCTGCACTGCTTGGCGGCCTCGGCGCCTGGGGGCCCCGCCGGGCCGGGCCCGCCCGAGGACGACGCGGCGGCGGCGGCGGCGGCGGCGGCGGCGGCTGCGGCGGCGGCGGCGGCGGCAGAAGGGGGCGCCTCCCCCGGCGCGCTGCTGTAGGCGGCCGCGGCGCCGGGCGCCAGGGGCGCGGGGTGCGCCATCAGGTTGCGGCATTGGTTGGCCGCGGCCGCCGCCGCCGCGGCCGCCGCCGCCGCCACCGAAAAGTTGCCCCCCGCGGCCGCCGCCGGGTGGGGGAAGCCCCCGCCCCCGGCCCCGGCCGCCGCCGCCGCCGCCGCCGCCGCCGCCGCCGCCGCCCCTTCCATGTTCTTGTTGAGCTCGTCGGCCACCAGGCCGCCGCCGTTGTCGTAGAGAAACATGACGGTGGGCTCGATCCAGCGGGGGTGGAGGAGCACGGAGGCTGTCATAGCCCGAGCCGCATGGAGAAGACCCCAGTGGCGCTGTTTTAAAAAGCCCCCAAGAAGTGAAGAGCGCGCTGCGCGGGGCCGGGGCCCGGGCAAGGGGGGCGGATCGCGCCCTGCGGGGTCGCGCCAGGCGGCCGCCCATTGGCCCGCCCCCCGCCCCGCCCCCGGCGTATGCAAAGCGGGCGGCTCCGGCCCCAGCTCCGCGCGGGGCACCCGCGGTCCCGGCCGCCGCGCGCTTGGTCCCCAGCGCCAGGGCTCGCTGCACCGCCGTGCGCCCTGCACCCGCGGGAGAGGCGGGGGCCACGGACTGGCGAAGAGGGGAGGGAAGCCCCTTTGCTCCTCTTTCTTTCCTGTCTCCCTTGGCAGGGAGGGGACGTGGGCGCACCGCTTGGGTTGCGACCTGAGGCCGTGGGGACAGGCCAGGTAGAATCCTCCTGTGCCTAAGGAAGAGAGACTGGTGAAGAAGGGACCAACCTAAATCAGACTGGGTGTTTCTTGGGGCCCTGGGAGCTGTTTTCTTTCCAGGTACCCTAGCGTCTTTCTGTGGGGAGACCATAAGATGGATATCATCGCTTTCCGCTTGGACAACATCTCAATTTGGCTCTCCTTGCAGGGGAACAGAGACAGGGTGTTTGCTGCTTGTGGATTCTCGAGGTTATGCCTGGCTCTGCGGTCCCGGGACATCCCACTGAGACGCTTGGACTGCGTTTAGGAGCTTTCTCCCCTTCCCTCTCCGCAGTGTTAGTGGGCAGTTTTCATATGCTTGCGTTTAGGCCCGTAGACTCAAACAGAACTCATCTCGCCCCGCAATGACATAGGCGCACACACACTTGACTGTACACTAATGCACACAGTCACAGTCATACAGTTCTATACACAGCTTGTTTTTCTGATCTGACCCAGTAACAGTTCTTCCTCCTCCTCCAGAATCTTTGAGATGGAGAGAACACCATTTACCCATGCTCCTGTCTCTCCAGTCGGCTGGCTTCTCATGGAAGGGCTTTAAAGAGGAACAGGCCACAGCTGGGCTGCTGGCCGGTACTCCAGGGGCCTCACGCAAGCTGCTCCATAGAGCCTGGGCTGAATTTGACTCTCCAGACATCTGGGAACCCACTATTGGATTCCATTTTGGGAAAGAGGAAAGGGCTCTTTGGGGGTCACTTCCCGTCTTCCCTTCAGGTAGGAGCTCCAGACTGCAGAGAATCCCAGTGCCCAAGAGCCAGCCCAAGAAGCTTTTCCTGTGTGCCTGGGAAATGTGATCCTTTTCTGGTAGCACGGAGGGTGCTGGTACTGGAAGAGCCAGACAGCAACCTTCCTTGCAGCTGCAATGATTTGAGGAGGGATTCTGGGGGTCCCGCTGCTTTGAGAGCAGATATTTCCACCTCTGTGTGACTGTGAACTGGTAAGAATGGGAAGAAGCATTCAAAGTGAAAGTGGGCACCTTCACCTTCGGGAACATTTCGAGCTGGGAACACACTGGACTCCCTTCCATCCGGGCTAACTGATGAACAGCCAGACTTGAACCTGTCCTCCGTCCCAGCTTGCAGCCTCAGCCCTAAACTCATCTGCTGCACGTACCACCCCACTGTCCTGCTCTCTAAGCCCCTTGGGCTTCCTGCAAGGTACAGACCAATGACTGTGCTCAGGCTTTTATCTCCCCAGATTCCGGGGTTTTCCCTGACCAATGTAAGTGTTACCCGGGAAAACCTTCTCTGCCCCCACCAGTACCTCCTCCACACTGCATGTACCCTTTCCCTCTTGACTTTTTAGTGGTTCTGGGTAAATATTGATTTGCCCCCAGTTTACCTTCTCTCCACTAGCCATTTGCAGACTAAGGAACTGGTCTCTGTAAAGACTTGATTTTTGTGTTACTTTCCGGCCATTTCACCCCCCCACCCTCTCCCTTCCTCCAAATGGCATTGTAAAACTCACAGTGACAAAGAGACGGGGTAGGGTTCGAGGCCTCAGTTCCTGGGGACTTGAGGGCGGTTTTACATACGGGTCAGACACGGCTGGAGGCCAAGGTCAAGTTGAAAGTTGCAGTCTAGTCAGTGCAGAGAACTGCCACGCGAGCCTGGAGACCAAGGCAGCTGTGCTGCGGCTGCGAAAAGCCCACCACCCTCACCCCTAATTCCCTTTTCGTTTGGAATTCTAGTTGCTGGCTGTTTGACCAGCCAGGTTTTTTCCCCCTGCCTTTGTAGAGTTTTGGGGGCGGTGTTTACGGACTCTTCTTCTCTGCCTCCACCCTGCTCTTGGCAGGGGCTTTGAGCCTCTTCTGTTTCTCAGCTAGACCTGGCAAAACGAAAACACGGCTTGGGAAGCCCCCACTAACCAGCGCCTGTGCCAGCTCACCTCTGGCAGTGGCAAGGCTGCCTGTGCGCACGGCTGGCAAGGCCAGCTCCACGTTCCTTCTTCCCCCGCCCACTTCACTGGAGCCGGGAGCCTTGCACACAGACTGCCAAAGTCGACTGGGTTCTTCCTCACCAAAAATGGTGAGACAAGATTTCGTCTTGTCCGCTGAGGAGCCACAAGCAGGTTTGTCTGGGAGGGATGGCGTCCGGGAAGGGAGGGGAAGAAGGCTCTTTGGATTGTATCTCAGATTCTTTTGGCTTTGCTTCTCACATGTGGTGCCCCCACCAAGGAAAAGCTTGGGGCCCACGTTAGAGAGATTTATGTCTCCCTATGATTTAAAAAAAAACTCTAAAGACATGATTATTTAGAGGGAGGCAGCCTGCTTGTCCTTGTCTTAGATCATAATACCTACGATGTGATTTTTCCGTCAGGTATGTCAATGGAGTCTTGGCATGCTTTCACTATTTTTAAGCGCCTGTATGTCCTGCTAAATATTGTGTTGTGGCCATCAATCAGTGGGAATAGTTTGTATAATTAGAATGAATTCTGTGAATAATCATAGGTCTGAGTTTCTGCTCACTTTGAAGCAAGAATAATCCCGGTTATCAATATTTCACTGAGGAAGATAGAGTTCATTAATGTTTCCCAGTATGGATTCTTATTCCACCAGGCAATCACCACACTGGCTTACTATAGAAAAAGAGAGGTCCGGAGAGCAATAAAGACCGGACTGTGCTCTGAGAAAAAAGCGCAGATCCTCCCAGCATTCTGCCTCTTTCCTCAAAGGCAAGGTCAAGACTTGCTTGCCTACCCAACTATTGGTGCCTGATCTCCTTAGCTGCCCCCTGCTTTTTTGTTCTTCAGGCTCAGGAATTTCTATAGGATTACAAAACAGCACTGTCAATTTAACAGTTTTATCCTCAGACTTTCCATGTGTTAGGCCAAGGAAGCCCGGGAACACGCTGGGATCCTCGGCAGTAGGGGCCACTTAAACAAGAGAGCCAAGCAGAAGGCTGAGTGGGTAGAGGTGGAAGAGGCTGTGGTCCTGCACAGGATCTGCCTGGTGCCCCCAGGTTTTTCTGGAGCCCTGCTGAGAGGGTAGTGAGGGGGCAGAACGGAGAGGGCTGGCTACAGCTTGGCCTTTTGTTCAAAGGGGTTATAGATCCTTTCTCTTGCTCCAAGACACCTTGGCTTCATACCTCCTGGGATGGGCCAGGGCCCCCTGTAGGGCGTTGGCTGCCCTTGCGCCTCGCACTGAAGAAAGAGACATTGGCTGGGGTTTCCTTTGTGGGGGACTTGATGATGCCAGCCTGGGCCACGGGGTCCTGAGCCTCCAGGGTTGAAAGAGAAAAAGACAAAGGGAAACTAGGTTATAGCTGAGTTTGATTTTCATTTGCAAATGAAATTTACCTGCTATCACTTTAACTCAGAGGAGACTGTCAGCACTGCTCCCTGGCATTACTTCTTTGCATCTATCCAATGTTAGGGTAAATATTCCTTGGTTGGTTTTAAAGACACTTTGTATTTCAGGATATTCATGTGTTTCTAATGTATCCAAGCAGCTTTACGAGCCACATTTGCAGAACATCTTAACCCTCTCTCTTCCACCCAGTGTGCACTGGGGATGCAGAGATAATCGCAAAAGAAGAAAGATCTAGAAAAAAGGGGGTGGGGTGTTGAGGGGCTGAAGCTGGCTAGGAAGGAGAGAGAACATTCTCAAGCAGGGTACTACCTCAGAATTTTCACTGGGGCAGACCATTTGGAATAGGGGCAAACGGGGGGCTGCTGTGTTTATGGTGTGCTTTTTGAGGGTTCACACCCCTATGCCCATCAAGGTGGAACCTGAATGCTCTTTGCTTAAAGGGAAAAGGTTGGTCTTGAAACCTGGGCAAAGCTGGCCATTGAGCAGTGGAATGGTGCATTTTGTCATTCACTCAAGCTTTTGTTTAGATGTTTGCACATTTGAAGAAATAATGAGGTCCTGAAGGCTCAAGGCTGTGGGGAGAGTTTTGGGCCATGGAGGGGCACTGCACTGTGGCCACCACATGCTGACTCTTGAAAATAAAAGTATAAGGTCTGGAAGGACCTACACAGAGCCCCTGTGGCCTTCAGGGTCTCTCCACTGCCTTCAGGGTGGATTCTGCAGGCGACAAGTTTTTAAGAGGAACAGCTTCCCTGCCCGCCTGCGAGGTTCCATCCCTCATCACAAAGCCACTAATGCAGAGGGCCTCACAAGGTACCTCCAGTTTTAGGGACACCCTATTTTGTTTTCTCCAGAAAGCTTTTGAGGAGGGTGGACAAGACTCCCCAACTTTCAGAACAGCCAGTCTCAGGTTCCAGGTACCGTGAAGAGCACCCCCCCTGCACAGTGGCTGCACAGTGGCACCCGATCTCCTTAGAATTGGTGCAAACTTGCAATGCCGAATGCAGGGATGGCGGACCTGTGACACCTGGCTCTGGGAGGCTCCACTGATTCTGAAGCCCATTTAGGGGTTGATGGGAGCGCTCCTTGAGCGGGTAGTGTCACTGTTTGGCTCTTCACTGGATCTAGAACCGCGCACTCTTGCCTACAGGACGGGTTGCGGGTTAGGAGGGGAAACAGGCTTTTGGGAACAGAAGCGCCAACGGCAGGAGGAACCTGGTCCTGCGGCGCGTGTCCGGTGGCGGTGATGAGGTCTCCCGCCTGCTGGATTGGGGAGCCCGGCCGGTAGGAAATGAGCTCGCCCTCCCGCGGCCCGGGCGTTGGAAGAGCTGGGGCTGCCCGCAGTCCCGTGCGACGTGCAAAGAAAAGACGTGAAGAGGAAGAGGACGAGATGTCTTTCTACCCGACGCTGTCTGTGCTTTCACTGGCCCAAGAGAAAAGAAGCCGACTGCCGTCCCCCTCCGGAGCTCCGCGCTGGAGCCCACAACAAAACAGGAAACCGGCGCTGGACTGTGGATTCTTTATGTCAACAAATACACTGAAGACCTCAGCACGCTTGAAGGAAGTGGGGGGTTTGTACGTAAGCCGGTCCCGTCGGGCAGCGGCTTTCTCGCCCGCCCCGGGAAGCCGCCGGTGCGGGCAGCCCGGAGGCCTGGGCCGCGGGAGCCCCTCTCTCGGCGGAATCCTGGAGGCCTCCCCGGCCCTGGAGCAGGCTGCGAACGCTACGGCACCAAGCAGCCGAGGAAAGCGACCTCGCCAGCGCAGCCACGAGGAAGGGGGACTCGGGACTCCCTCAAGTACACACTGAGGTGTGATCAGACTTTTACGGGCACTTTATATATTGTAATCCCAACGCTGTGTGCGCTTTGGTATCACACATCAGACCTCTGCACACGCGCGCAGTGAACGTGCACGTCCAGCGACAACTGGGTGAAATGCAGATATCAAACCGAGCCCGGAGGGACAGGACTCTTGCCCTTGTCAGGCTGGCCTGGTGACATTGTTCTAGGTAGCTGGCCCATCTCTCTACCCATTTCTATTTTTCTGGCCACCGGTCATTCCCTTTTCCAGGGCTTCATACCTATGCCCACCTGCCCTCACCTGGGTTGGTCGTCATCCCCAGAACCTCTGGCTGGCTCTGGGGACCCTCACCGAAGCGGTCTGGAGCACCCGATGATAGCAACCACCATCCCTTTGTCCCGGGGCTGGAATTCCGCTTGGCCCAATGCTCAGGAGAACGAAGCAGCTCAATAAAAAACGTTTGATATTAGTTTTTATAGACATTTACACTCTGGTGTGGGGGGCTGAGTACGGAAGCTCTACTAATCAGCCCCCAGCCTGGGGTTTGGATACTTGCTTTATGGGTTGGGAAAGGGAATTTGCCAGAAAGAAAGCATTGGGGATGGCGAGCTGATTCCGGAGAAATGAAAAAACAAAAAACAAAGCAAAACAAAAAAGACGTTTTCTGCTCCTGGAAACTGAGATTAAGTGAGTAACTCCAGATTAAGCGACGATTAAGTGAGTAACTCCAACAGAACACTTTCCTTCTTTTTTTAAAGCCCCATTTGCACAGCACAATTTTGTAAAAAGGTATTATGAAAATTTCCGAATACATACAAAAGTACAATAAACCCCTATACACCCAACTTTTAGCTTCAGCCTGTATTATTGTTTTGCCTGATAGGTCTCATCATCCACTTCCATTCTTTATCTAACATTTAAAATTAAATCCCAGACATCAAATCATTCTACTCTCAACAAGGGTGTAGTATTTCAAAATTCAGAATAAAGGACTCGAATTTGAATAATTCCAATTACATTCTAGAAACAACTTAGGTTCCAGCTAGGAGAAATCTGGACCAAAAAGGGGTGTAGAGAGTGGTTCCACTTTGCCTGAAATTTTACGTGGTTCTTCTTTATATATGAAAAGTTATGTATATTAGAGATTTATATTATTTTTTGCTATGAACAAATCATTCTTTTATTGAAGTTTTCACTGGCTGCATCAGGATTTGTCAGGGAGAAGAAAACCAAGCCCTGTCTTCTTTTGTGTCCTGAATTTACATGTAGTCACTTATTAATGTGCAAATCACTATTTTACCATTTCAATACATCTTCTTGACTGGTGGAAACTCCGAAGAGATTTCTAATAACTAGTATAGGAGGGAAAAGTTTGTATTGATATCTTGTCAGGGTGGCCACAGTTTTCAAGAAAAAAATGCAATTCTGTTTATTTTTTAAAATATCTTCTCCACAATAAGATTCTTTAACAAAGAATTAATAAAGATATAATGATTTTCTTGTTTTGATTCAATGATCTGATAAGGGTATGATCTTCCTCAGTGAACTCGAAGGTGATTTAACTAAAGCTTTGGCAAGAAACTAAAAAGGCAAAACTAAAAAACAAAACAAAACAAATAAACCATTAAATTTGACAAATCCTCTAGCAGCCTAACTGGTGAGTTCTAACCCCAATCTTCCTTTCCATGGCAGAGTATTACATTGTTCATGGTTCCTTAATTATGGGGGGGGGATTGATAATATTTGGGATGATTTTTCAGTAACCATATACAACTGCTCACAGCATTAGAAAAGCTCAATTGGCCAAACTCATAAAGGGTATGTAAATTAAACAGGAGACAACTATACGCATGTATTTTATATTAATCTCCAACAATGCCATCTGTATGGGGCAAAAGCCTCAGAAATGTCTCCCATGCATCCCGGACTGCAGCCTGTGGGGCACTAACAAGATCGAGGACCCTTACCAGGCCCTTGGGCACCAGCGGCTGGGGGATGGGTGTCTCAGCTCTCCGGAAGCAAGGATGGAGTTTGTGGGGGGTGAAGGCTTGGGTCAGGGTCAGGGTCAGGGTGGAAGCTGTAGAAGTGAGAATATTCAGAGGAAGAGAGAGAAGGGAGAAGAGACACTATTGGCAAGCTGATAGACAAAGAGAAAGACAGAAAAGGGAAAGAAAAGAGAAACAAAGAAACTATAACTCCTAAAAAAAAAAAAATTAAGCCATGGCAGCCCAAGGAAAGCCTGTGTTTTTAGAGCTCTGTAGCAGCCCATGTCTGGCCAAGCCTCCTCTTTGCTGAAGCCTGAACCTGCCCCCCAGTGAGTTCTGCTTGCAGTTTAGGCTGAAAGCCTCCCTTTAACCACACACAAATAATCTGGACTTGGAGAACCTGATTAGGGCCCAGGTTAAATGTCAGCTTGAACTTCTGTCTGTTCACAGCCCCAGACTGTGTATCTTGGCTGGTACTGGCTTTGGAGGGAGGCACGGGTCGGGAGCTGAGTTGGGGACGACTCCTCTAGCCTGCTAGCAATTATGCGCTCTCAGCCACTTTTAAGAAGGCCATATTTCTTTACATTTTTAGGATCTAATGTGAGGTTATGTCGGGTCATGGAACCCTTGGCTGGTGCAAAGTAATTTGATGTCACTGAGAGCAAGCAGACTCATTTGTCACCCTGAGGAATAGAAGTCCTGAAGCTTATGTTGAGAGCAGGAAAGAGTGGAGTTGGCAGGAGTGGGGGTGGAGTTGTGGGATCCAGTTAGGAATCCAGTTTGGGCCTAGCCAGGTGGGCTTGGAGGAGGTTTTCCAGGTCTTTCTTGCCTTGGATTGGAAGGGATTAGGGAACAACTCTGCCCCTTACACTCATACCAGCCGGTCTGGGCTCAGCATGGGACCTGGACTGCTCCAGGTCCTTGGATCCTGGGTTCCTTTGCAATCTAGGTCTCAGGTTTTCTTTCCCTGAAGTTGAATCTGGTTAGTCCAGCTGCAGGCCTTTCCCGACCCTCTACCCACACACTGTTGCTTCAGGAGTTTGGAGGTGATTCAATAAAACTTAAGGGAGTTCCCGTACTTGCACCTGAGGGGATAAATTTCATCCTGCCTCTAAATGATGAGAGTAGAGTTGGAGAGCAGGACCCATAGATCTAACACTCTTTGGGGGATGCACTTCTGAGTGTGAGGAGAGCTGGCTGATATCTCTAAGAACTTCAAGGCATTTTGCCTAGAATGGCCTCATCCACAGTTTCCAATTACTTTCACACTTGGGGTGGGGTGGAGGGAAGAGTAGGGATGAAAGGAACATAATGCAGGTTTCTCCTAGCCTCCCTTGAGAACTGGAGAGTACAAGCCCTGCGGAGGAGTACAGGCAGATGTAAAGGAGGGACCTGAATGTGCAAAATGAGGAGAGAAGAAGCCATTTTCTACAGCCCTAGGCAGCTGGGATCTCTGTACAACATGGGGAGAGGGTGTGGCTCCTCCAGAGGTGATTCTTTGTAGCACCTGCTGTCCCTGGTAGCCAGAGGGCCTGAAAATTCTGAGAGGAGAAGCAGGTCTCCTGAGTTAGGGCCAGTTGTGGCTCCATGATGTCCTGAAATTCAAATATTGAAATATGAAGCAGTGTCCCTTGGCCTGTATTATCCAGAAAAGGGGCACCCTGACACTACTCTTCTCCCTGACAAGTCTGGAATAATATAATGCCAACAAGTGGTGAGAGAAGGAAGAAGACAGAAGTCTGCTCAGAAGGAGGATCCTCCCCAACACTTGAAGCAGGTGAAACAAGACAATACAAAGATGCAGTGGTCACCTTTGAGGCACATGGGGAGGCCTGTAAGGAGAGTTATTGCAGCCTTAAGATTAGGAAAGGCTAAGGCGAGCATAGTAATGATAGGACACAGTGTTCCCAATGGGGGCCTTATTTCTGCAGGGTCATTACAGATGGGCAGGGAGAGGCCTGCCGGGGCAAGGGCTGACTCAAGGGCTCCTTAGTCCCTTGAGTGAAAATGCTGGGTATAAGTGTCTACCTGGCAAGTGCAAACTAGGTCTTGAGTTTGATTTCCAGTACTCCTGACCCGGCAAAAAAGAACATGCTGGCTGTGTACCCTGGGAAACCAGCTGGAGAAACATCCTGGCCTTTGGTCTCACCTGGCTTCTGCTACAACCTGTCAGTTGCCTAGAATGGTCTCAGCCACCATTCCCAGAGCCACTCAGAATATTCCACAAGAACCCACATGTGGGCTGCTCCAACAAGGAGGATTGGGCTAGAAATTAGAGATCCTTGACTCATGTGGTTGGCAGCTAACCTAGAAAGCCAAAGACAGCCAGACAAGGTCCACTTAAGGCAGAAGTGATGCCTTGGTCCAGAATGGGAGTACAGCCCCAGTCCTGGGGTCTTTATGATAGCAGAGAACGTACTTGATGGTTGAAATGGTCGACTGGGAGAAAAGGGCTTCTCTTCGTGCCCTGCCCCCCACCCCAATGTCTCCTCCGTGGGCGGAGGACGCTCGCGGGAAGCCGCTGCAGTTGCGATCTCTTCCCACTAGGTGTCTTCCCAGTTAATTGTAATTGCGAGGCGCTGTCTCTGTCCGGTTGTCAGAGACTCGGTTTCTCTTGCTGCTTTTTGAAGTCTGGCTTTTCCTTATGAAAGCAAACCTTTCCCTTTGTTTCTTATGCCCCAGTCCTTGCCCCACGCTCCACATCCTGGCTCTGGAAATCAACCAGAATCAAATGCTGACTCCCTGCGGGCCCGCGTGGAACCGGCTCACGCCATTGGAATCTTTTTATGACCTTTGATGTGTTTAAATAACATGGCAAGGCTGAGCACACACCTCGGATTAAACTTTAATCGGCTGCAGTCAAGGTCGCCCAGGTGGTAAACGCGTTTCCTTCGACTTCTTCTGGAGAACACTGTGGGGTCCAAGGTCTGGGGGCACAGCCCTAAGCCACTACCATGCCCTCCTGCCTCTGCCCTGGTGCGAGGGGGTGGGGCGCAAAACCGGGGCCTCCCCATTGAGCTCCAAAGAGGACTGAGGAAATAGGATTGGAGTTGGACACCCAGGGTGGGCTAATGACCAGAGCAAGGTTTTTATAGCAGCCAAGACAGGATAGTTAAAAATTCCAAGAGGCACTTCCAATTTCCCCTGACTCCGGAGAGTGGTTGGTGGAAGCCCCAAAGCCATGATCAGCCCCTTGATCCCCCCCACCCCCACCTTCCTCAATGTACTCTGCTAGTCGGGGAGGCGGGGGAGGAGTTTCTGGTAATGGTGGTGAAGGCAACTTAGCTGATTGTAATGAAGGTTGCCAAGCTTATTAGCATTAGGTTAGGATCTAGAAGTCGGGCTACAGTGGCCCTTCTGTGTGTCCAGCTGTTCAAGGTTAGCTTTAATTTCATCTGGCTGAGTCATTGAGTCTGAACATAACTTTCTGAGCCAATACACCTGTCATGGAGGCTTGTCTTGGGCAATGTTTAAGAAAACACCCAAGGTTAGTGCCACATGTATAGTAAAGGTTTCCACTGGGCTATTTATTTATTGATTTTTGGAACTGGAATTGAACTCAGGACCTTAAGCTTGCCAGACAGGTGCCCATGCCACTGAGCTATACCTCCAGCCCCTTTTAAAAAGACTTGTCTGGAATGACAGAAAAGTTGTAAGTAACAGTGACTTTTGGGAAGAATTAAGGGTCAGAGGTTATAGTGAAACATTCAACTTTTTTCCCTTTAAATTCTTTTATATTACTTGTGAAGTGCACCAACTGTAGGTGTTAGCTGTTGGGGTTGCATTCTTCAAACAATGGGGCATCCATGTATTTCACAGCCAAACATCCTTCTGGGGGATTTTCTGTAGCATCAAACAGATTTAGATTCAAGGCAGGGCACCAAAATGAGACACCCGGGGTCTTGGGTGTCAGCCATACAGGTATCATCTCAGACTTTTACCCATTGTCTCCAAATGAGTGAAAACCTGGTTTTTAATTTTCTCCCAAGACCTGAGTTTCTGAGGCTTTGTAGGCAAAGGTCCCCACAATGATGCACCAGGGAAGAGATTCCCCATGACTTGTCTCATTGCTATAGTGAGAATTGTAAATAACCTTTGTGTATATATTTAGTTTATCAAAAACTTTTTTCTTGGTGTTGCTGTGGAAGGAGCTCGGGTCCTCTCATGTTAGGCCAAGTGCTGTGCCTCTGAGGTACATTCTCAGCCCACGGTGGTTTGTCATTTCTTGTCCTCAAGTGTGAAGAAGCTTCACACACTACACCTGGGTGCCGACCTCTTGAGTTAGAGAATATTATCACTAAGTAAAATTTAAAACTGCTCAAAAAAAAAAAAATAAAACGTCTCCGTGGAAGTCTTCTGGGAGTCAGTAATATTGCATATCTTGATCTTTGTAGCAGTCCCACAAGTGTACACGTATATAAAAATCAGTGAGCTGGGTGCTTAAAATTTGTACACTTGCCTATATGTAAGTTATATGGCAATAAAAAAATCTTTTTAAAAAGTGCTTTCCCATAACGATCTGTGAAGTAGGTCCCGAGGTTGTTATAATCATCTCCATTTTACAGACCAGGCAAGTACGATTCAAGGGAAGCTAGAGAATCCCAGGCCTCTTGGAGGAGAATAACCACCTGAGCCTCCGCCTCCCACTCATACCCCGCACTGCACGTTCTTCTGCAGCAGCTTTCTCAGGGGCAGTAGCCCGTTCCCTCTAGAGCTGCGTTTCCGTTTCCAAGGGTGCTTGGAGGCAGGAGCACGACAATCTCCAAATTCTTTGGTCTTCAGACTAGCTACGAGAGGGTGCAGAGGGAGGGTGGAGAAGGCTTGATGCGCAGAGACTGAGGCCTAAACCCCCCGCCTTGTGCGCCCCTCACGAGGAAGCCGGCCCTCAGTGCTCGGAACACATTTTCCTCAGCGCGTTCCGCTCATCCCTATCCACGGCCGCCTCACTCCGATCCAGGCCGGGCCGATCTCCCCGGCGGCCGCCGCTGCTCTCTCTCGCGGGGCTGAACCTCGCTCCCCTACCCCGGTGCGGCTGCCGGGTTTCAAAGGCGCCCGCGAGGTGGGATGGAGGTGTCCTGACCTCCTCAAGGCTGCAGTGAGATGGCTGAGGACGTAGAAAGCGGTTGTTATTTATTCCAGGCACAGTCGCAAAAGCTTCCAAACATATCGAGCCGAGATATTTTATTGTCCAGCCTGTCTGCAGCCTGTAATTATGCGTTCAAGATGTTTAATGTGCGCAAATGCATTAGCCGCTTTCGCTGGTGAAAACCCCAGCTGGGGGCGGGGGAGAGGCAAGTCTGGAGATAATTATGTCGTACAGTCGCAAACATTATTCTGCTCTTACTGTAAACGGCCCCGGCCACCTTTACGAGAAGCCAGGAAAACGTTGAGAAGGAGTCGCAACGTTTACATAAGAGAAACTGGGTGGATTTTTTTGTTTGTTTGTTTTGTTATTTTTTTCTTTCTCTTTCTCCCGGATTGTTCGAAGTGTTTGACCGGTGGCTTCTTTGCCAGGTTCGGGGCGCGCAGCGCCAGCGACAGCAGCGGCACGGAGGAGCGGCCTGTGTGGGCCTGAGGCCCGGCCTGTGCGGGGCTGGGGCGCTGGGCCGCTGGGGGCGCTGGGGCGCTGGGGCGCTGGGGGCGCTGGGGCGCTGGAGCCCTCGCCCGGAGGCGCACAGGGTCTCACTGTGCCGTCTCTTCAGCATCCTCCGAGGCCGCCCTTCTGGGTCCCCAGGCCCGACTCCCAGGCTGCTCTCCATGGCAATGCGACCGCTCGGCTGAGGCCTTGGGGCCGCGAGCGGTTCTTGGATTCAAGGGCCAAGCCCTGCAGGGGTGCGGAACCCGGTCAGCTCTAGCAAGACCGACCCAGGATGAACTTGCTATTTTAGGTCCCCAGTGTTGCGAGGCCAGAACAGCTGGGACGGGGGACCCCGCCTCCACCCCCGGGGCGGCACGTCCGTGCCCTGGGCAGGCCACCTTCCGGGGGGGACAAGACGTGGGGCTGGGAACCTTGTAAGGTCTTTGCTGGCAACTTCCCCCACCTACGACACTCATCTGGCGCCTGGTGTCAGGACGGGGCGGGCGCAAACCTCGAGCTCTGCCTTCGGGAGGCGGTGGCGGCCGCGGGTGCTCACCCTAAGGCTTCTTTCCGGGAGGCGGGCAGCCACTGGGCCAGCGGCTCCCCTTAACGCAATCTTCCCACCACCGCCGCCACCGGCCGATGTACTGTCTCCTTAGAAAAATACCAGATTTGGAAACTTGTTTAGGCCACTATTTTAAAACAAAAACAAAACAAACAAAACAAAAACACTGGGCGCTCTTTGCATGGGAACCTAAGAAAATCTGTATAAGATCCAGGGCTCATTTTCTGAGGCCTGGCAGCACTGACACAGCCCCAGGACCTGGAGAAGGATCTGGGAGGATAATGAAATCCTAGAGAAGGAAATGCTCACACGGAGAACAACAACAAAACCTAGCAGACTTGATTTGTTCTTACTCCAAATACATCTTGCAAACAGAATCCTTTTGGGCTACAGCTACTGGGGCTTAGAGTCTGGGGTCCTTAAACCCGTTAATGGTGGAGGAGAGTCCTAAGATGAGCCTTATGCTGCCAGTCTCTCTTGAGGAAGCAGGCTGTCACTACAAATTGAAAGAGGTAGTGAGGGACCTGGGTGACTGCCTTTCCAAAGTAAACCGCATGTTTTGAATGACTGTATAATAAAGTTTCTCCGGATCCCCCAAACCTGGAGGCTGGAGTTAGGTGGGCTGGAGATAACACTTGGGGACAGATTAGAACTTTCAGTCTCTTTCCCCTTGCTCCCCTCCACCCGGTGTCTCCCACTGTATGCCCACTATCCTCTACCCAAGGGAGTCAGACCTGCAGGTGCATTTGGCTTTGCTCCCAGACCCCACCTGGCTGGGACAAGGAGTCTGGGAAGTTTGACGAAAGATCTCATTGCTGGTTCATATTTCAGAGACTCCAGGGATGTCTAGGTCCTAAAGCCTGAAAAACTTGAACCGTGTTCCCACAAGCTTGTGGCCTGAAGAGCCCCAAATATGGCATCTTCTACCTAGAGATTCTTCATTGTATAAAAGGCTAGGCAGAGTTTCCTAAACAGAAAAGAATAGAGAGAAAAGCCATTGTGTCTAAAGGTTTCCTGGCTCAATTCAAAACCAGTGTTCAAGAGAGGAGGGTGTCATATGTCCTCTTATTACTATCTTGAGTGTAATTCTGTTTCTTTCTCCTTCCCCCCTTCTCTCATGTAGATCATGGGTTTCTAAATACCCTAACAGCAACCCAATATTTGATCCTCCCTATAAGTGAATGTGATCAGGGCCTTCCTTATTCTCCTCTGGCTCTGTTCTCCAGCCCTGAAAGCCCAGGGATATAAACAAAGGCCGGGGAGAATCTTTTGCTGCTGGAAATGACTCTGCCTGGGACCCAGAGCCCAGAAATGGTGAGTGATTTCTTTGCAAAGGCTGCTTGGGGCCTGGAGCTGGGGAAAGGCTGCACTGGGTTGGCAGGGAAATAAGGGGGCCTCTCTTGCAGCTGTGTCTAACCAGGAAAAGAGTTTTGAAGGACTCTAGGAAAATGTGTGAACAGGGTCACCTGGAAGACCAACCTAGAGTTCTCAGTTCCCTAGATTCCCCTGGAGGAGGGATTTTCTGGTTGGGAGTGCTTATTGCCAATTCCAGTTTCCAGATTTGGTTTTCCTTCCCAGGAAAATTGGAGCCTTGTTTAAAATCTTTTCCTCGAAGCCTTATGCTCATTCTTTGGCTTTCTGGTTTCTATTAGCCAGGGACTTCATGTAAGATAATCTGGGTTTCTCCCTCTGACCTCTGAAACATGTAATTTGGGGGAGATACTGTATTTAAAACGCCAGTCCCAGTAATGAGCCCAGCTTAGCAGTGTGAGCGCCTGCCCTCCCCTTAATGAACAGAGCTGTTGAGAAATAATTTCACTTTGATCTAGTTTGTGACCTGAGTTTTTGGCTTAAAGAAGACTGGGCAGCTAATTGGATTCTTCAGTTGCCTTTAATCTCTACCTCAACACTTGGAACCTGACCAAGCTGAATTAAAACAAGTCTGATAAACAAGATGTAGCTGGCTCCCAGGTTAACAGCAACAAGAAAAGCCACCCCCTCCATCACCAGCCCTGTGGGGTTTAATGATCACAGTGTGGTTGGCACCTCACAAAAACCGTGAGGCTGTAGGCCCCAGAACCTGCAGCACGGAAGTCTTCAGAATCCTTTCCCCCTCCTCCCCAACACCCTGGATGTGGCTTAATTAGAAAGAAAAGGAGGGGTAGAGGGAGATGGAGAAGAAAAACTTACAGTTGGTGGAAGAGGCAGGGTTGGGGTTTCATCTCAAGGGGAGGCAGGACGTGCAGAAGACTTCGTCCCTGGGAGAGGAAGCAAGCCAGGCCAGGTCTTTGAGGGCTGGACAGTAAAGATTACAATTTGAATTTCCAACTGTGCTCCAAGAGTGAGGGTGTGCTGGAGGGAAATAGGATATGAGGGGCAGGGTTATACAGCCAGAGGGGCTGGGAATCGTGGGTTTTATTTAATCTTTTCAGATGCCAGGGTTTTGTGTGGAGGCAAAGCAGAAAGAAAAAGGGGTCTTGCTGGCGCCTGTGAAAGGATTCTCTTGGGCTCCCCTCCTGAGGCTCTGTCTGCTTTCTCCCCTCCATAGCTGGAGGAGTCCTGAGGCTCTACTTCTTTTAAAGTGTTAGGCTTTGCTCAAGGGCCAGAATTCCTCATCCTGGATACTATTGCCATTTTGGCCCAGATAATTTTTAGCTATGGAGGTTGTCCTGTGCATTGTAGGATGTTTAGCAGCGTCTTTAACCTCTAGTTACAAGATACCAGTAGGACCTACTCTAGTTGTGACAACCAAAAATGTCTATGGATATTGTCAAATGTCAACTGGAGAGCCAAGGCACCTCTAGTTCAGAACTGTCAGTGTAGGGCTCTGTGAAGCTGGCATTTCTAGGGAAAAAGTGGAGTAGTTGGACTGAAGTCAACTTGGTAGGATTTCAGAGTTATAGGAGAGGGCGGGGTTACTTCTTTTTCTTCCTTGGGCCTCTGTGGCCTGATAAATTGTGAATAGTTTCTCAAGGTTGCCCTGAACCTCTGTTGTGACACCTTCAGTAAGGCTTTGAAAAAGCATGCAGTTTTCAGGGCATGTGGTCCAAACTTAGAACTAAGTGAATCATGTGTTTGCATGTGTGCCTGTGTGTGCATGAGAGTGTGTGTGTGTGTGTGTGTGTGTGTTAAATACAGAGCAAGAAGGATTCAGGGCTCACCTTTCCTGCAGTACTAAATGCAAGAAAGCTTCTTTCCTTGGCATGGCCTGAAGGTGGGAATAGGCCAGGCCACTGGGCAACCTGTTCCAGGTTGTCCCTGGGCCAAAAGCCTGTAGCCCGAGTCAGGGTGGGAGGCAGCCTCTAGGATGCGGTTAGTAGATTCCTATCCAGTAAGCACTTTTATAACTCTGCACCTCTCTTCCCTCCAGCCCTGAGACCCAGCCAACTTGACTCTGAGCAGCCTCCTCTCACCTAGACTTTCTGGAATTTCTTAAGGCCTAGGAAAGAGTGATCTTTACATAATTTATTGAACACTTGGCACCGTTATTATGCTGATGGAAAATAATTTTGGAAATAAAAAATATACCACAGTCCAGCCAACTCAACCAGTCTTTCTTTCCCTCCTTTTCTCTCTCTCTCCTTCTCCTTTCTTTCTCTTTTTTCTCTTTGTTCTTTTTTCCTTCTTTTTCTTTCTTTCTCTTTTTCTTCTTTTTAGAGTTTTCCTCCCCAAGTGTGTTTGCATGCAACACAAATGAGGAACAATAAGGATTGAGAGAAATTGATTAATTCATATGGACCGTTTTAATATCGGTAATAACATCAATAATAAAAGGGTACATTGTGTAATGTTCCTTGTTTCCTGTGGTACTAAGCATTGAACCCTGGGGCCTTTTCTCTGAGTTATGTCCCTAGACTTTTTTTCTTTTGAGATAAGTGAGTTGCTACTTTCCCAGACTGGATTCTAACTCGTGATTCTCATACCTCAGGCTCCTAGAGTGCTGACATACAGGTGTGTGAAAGTTGTGTGATCTTTATATATGCACCTTTCACCTCTAGAAAGGGGTATAGTCCTATAAGGCTAACAGGGTACATTTGGGAGCCAGAATCTTCAGGTACTATGTTTAGGTATTTGACAGAAATCACTCCTCATGTGGTGGTACTTAGAGAGTACTAATTATTTGACAGATATTATCTCATTTAACCCACCTAACAACCAAGAACTATTACAACCACCTCCATGTCACAGATAGGGAAAGAGAAGCCCGCATAGGTTTTCTGACTTCCCAAAGTCATCCAGTTAGTGAGGGGTCACACTAGGATTGTATCCAGGCATGGAATCCAGCCCAAACCCTCAGTGTGTGGGATCAAATGCAGGGCCTCACACATGTGAAGCCTGTACCGTAGCATAGCACTACACCCTCCAGTCAGGGGTCCATATTTTCCATCACGAATCTCTGCCATCTCTTGTTAACTTTCTGGAAAGAGCCAGTGGCCCTTGGAACAGCTGTTGGAGGAGTGGTCATCTTTGAGCTAAGCATGTAGCCACCTCCCTGGAGCCTGGAGCCCGTGAGTCGCCTTCAGGACCAGATCCTCTGTCAGCAGTGGATCTATTCATAGGAGTTTTTCTGATCATTGAAAGTAAACTATGGGAAATGTAATGCATATCCTTGGTATTTACTATCTAGGAAACACAGAGGGAAGGTTGTAATTGTAGAAAAATATCCATTCTACTAACCGAAGTTAGTGGCAGCCAGAGACGTTTTCCTCAGGTTTCTAGCCCTTCTGGTGGCCCCTCTGCCAGGCTTCATACAGGCAGGAACCCCCAGAAGAGGAAAGGGGCCTATTCTAGGAGTCGTCAACCTGTCACCACGACTAAGGTGAATATGGCCTCTGAGTTGGTGCGGGGGTGGCAGGGTTACTTTTTAACCAGCTGCAGGGAAGGGGAGGGGCTGCTGGAGAGGGGTGGGAGCTCAGAGGTGGGGCCTGGCCTCTCTCACAGCCTCCTTGGAGCAGACATTTACTGAGTCAGCAGAGCTTAATGCTAGGCACCACTTGGCATTTAACTTGAGCCTCGGCAGTCTGTAAGTGTGTGCTTGTGTGCAGGAGAAAGACCTGGCGATGCCACTGTAGAAAGGGTCACACAGAAGGCAGAGATCAGAACTCAGGAAGAGCATGAACAGTGTTCCGAGAGGGCTGAGGGGTCTGGTTAAGGATGGGAAAGGAGGCTGGAGGCTTGTCTTGGGCCTAGAGAGGCATTGCCTGGGTAGGCAGAAAGAAGGTTGTCTCAGTTGGAGAAGTGAAGGGGACATTAAGAACACATGCTATATGGCTAGAGTTGGATGGAAAAAGAAATTCTGTCCCCTACCTACTATGTGCCATATGTTGTACTTCATAAGGATCATCTAATTGGACCTCTACAACAACCCTGGTGCTATGCCCATTTTACCAATGTGGAAACTGAGGCAGAGTCAGTGACTGGTACAAGTTCCCCTAGCTGGGTAACAGAGAGTCCCTCCTTCTGGCTACTCTGAACAGGGTCTACAGAGGGGAAGGTAAGGACTTATGGTGCCTCCTCTTACCCAACCAAGCGAACCACTCTTGGAAAACTTCTGTTTGTAGGGTGGTTTTTTCCTTCCTTCTAGGGATGGAGCCCAAGACTTTCTACATGCTACACCAGTGTTCTACTACTGAGCTATATCCCAGGTCCTTTTAAAATTTTATTTTGAGACAGGGTTTTGTCCAGGCTGGCCTCAAATTTGTAAATTCTTCCTGCCTCAGCCTCCCTAGTAGATGAGATTACAGGTGTGCACCACCATTTTGTTGTTAGAAGGTTCACAGGAGAAAAAGCTGTGCTGCTCTTTTATTTCTGTATTCCCTCTCTACTGCTGTCAGTGTCATCACTGGAAAATATCTGACAGTGATATTGTTTGGTTTGGTTTTCCGGGGAAGATCAGAAGGCACTGTCGCTCAGGGTCAGTGGGGGGGTCCCAGGGTGTGCTGACCGTGGAGTCACTGGATGCATGGACAGAGAACTGCAGGCCAGGCTGGACAAAAGACTGTGAGAAACCCAAGCCGTGAGCGCCCAGGCTGCCAGGCAAAGGCAACCCTGCCCAAGTGGGGAGAGGCCTCTTCTAGGTCTGGCCCGGGGCTTCCACGTCCTTGGAGCTCTGAACTCACTGGTGCTACTGATGTCGCCTCTGCCACTGGGATCCTTTGCTTTGTTCCTCCGCCCTGCTCCCCGGGTTGGGTGGCAAGCTTGGAATCAAGATTTACCTTCTTCCAGCTCAGTACTGGGGATTGAGCCCAGGGATTTTTTTTTTTTTTTTTGGTACCAGGGATCGAACTCATGACCTCATGCTTGCCAGGCAGGCGCTTAAACCACTGAGCTAAATCCCCGACCCTCCTTCTTCCAGCTCAGTAAGGAATGAATCGGGTCTAAGGGAAGGGTCCCTGGGTCCCCACTGCTCTACAGCTTTACTGGCTTGGAGATCCTGGGCAGAGTCATGGAACTTCTAGCCTGTGAAGAAAGTTTAAGGATGACAGCAGCACTATACTGTCTGATGGGTTCATAGTATCATCTAATGAGACTCTGATGGAGTTAAGCTGGACACTTGTGATGTCCAGCTATTGTGGGCAGGCATTGAGCTGTGCTCTTTGCAGTCTAAAATATTTTTAGCCAGAGATTTAGCTCAGCAGCATAAGTGCCTGCCTGGTGAGTGCAAGGTTGTGAGTTCAATCCCTAGTACCCAAAAAATAAATAAAAATAAAATAAAATATTTATTTTTTCTTTCTGGATAAATTTTATTGAAGTACTATGTAAAAATATGCCTAAGATGATCAAGACATTTCACAACAAATATTTACTTTATTTCCCAAATAAATAATGCTGGGAAGTGATTGGCAAAGCTCGAGAGCATGGCATGCTGTCAGGAGAGTGTGATCAACAGAAGGCTCTTCCCAAAGTCTCCTGCTGTTGAGCAGGGATGGTATCTGTCTGGGTATTTGCTTCCAGTTCTCTTCAAAGGACATGAGCCTTGGACTCTCCGCTCCTCCCTGGTATAGATCCCTTAGGCCATGTCTTGGATCCTTCAGGCCCTCCTCAGTAGAGTAAGAGTTGAGCTTTCCACCAAAGACCCTTCTTGTATTTGTGACTATAGAAAGTGGATTGGGAGTAGCTCAGAAATAAAAAGACAGCTTTAAAGTGTGGTTTATTTTGTTTAAGATTATTAATACAAGCCAAGCATGGTGGTGCACATCTGTAATCCCAGCTCTCTGGAGGCCGAGGCAGGATGTCTGCAAGTTTGAACCCTGCCTGGGCAATCTGGCAACTTTGCAAGATCCTGTCTCAAAATAAAAATTTTTAAAAAGGGGACTGGGAATATTACTCAGTGTGAAGGCCCTAGGCTTAAATTATCAGTACAACAACTACAACAACAAACAAATAAAATTACTAATACAACCATTAATACATTCATAATAACATATGTTTACAGGTAAGCATCTCATGTAATGTGCTGGAATAAGTATGGGGGCCGGGAGCTTATGATGAGACCCCAGAGAGGTTACTACACTAAACAACTGGAGAGTCCTCAAAGGTTAACTTTAGAGAAGTGCCTTGAGTGTTGCTGTTTGTGCGAGCAGAATCTTCCCACCAAAAGCAGACTCTGGAAGTACCAGGGTACGGTGGGTTGGAAGGGTCCAGCCTCTTTGCTATAAGGTGCTGTCATGAATTCCAATCTGAAAATTAATGGTAGGAGGTATAGCGCTCTAAGGAGGCTCCTTCTCTTACCTCCTAAGTGCTCAGCCTCTGTTAGTGAGGGTAATGGGTGAGGATCTAGCCTCCCCTGCAAGCCACCTTGGCTAGAGGAGCACTGTGATGGTCTTCCGAGCAAACCATTCAGCAATCAGAATCCTAACCCAGCAGAACTGAGTCCTTCAGGCCTCCAGCTCTTTCCTGAGTGGGTTAGAAAAGTGTGGAGAAAATGATGCTCTGCTTACGTGAGTGGGAATGTACCACTGACCGTTTCTCCATCTGTTATGCTTTGCTTTGTTTTGTGGATTTGCTTTATTTTTGTGAAGGTAGAAAGGTATGAATTGAAAGATCCGTTCTTAATTTTGAGGTGCAAGTTGATTCTGGTTTTGGAGTCACACACTTAGATTTGAGTTCCCAGTATGCCACCTACTAGTTTTGTGACCTCTGGCAAGTAGGTTCATGTTAATAAACTGCAGTTTACTCAACCAGAAAATGGACATAATAATTAGCCTATAAGAGTTGTGAAGTTTTAAATTTTGTGACGAAAATAAAGGCAGATAACTCAAAGCTTAGAGTGCGTAGATGCAATAATATCTAGTTTTAATTATGTGTTCTCAGTGTTATCATATGATGTGATTCTCACAGACATGGCAGGAAAAATCATTATGATTTTATTAGTGATAAAATGTTGAACTATTGACACATGTACATTATGGATAAGCCTTTAAAATATTATATAAGTGAAAGAAGTTATAGATGAGACTGTCTATTATATAATTCCATGATATAATTATCTCCTAACTTAAAATGTCCAAAAAGGACAATTTTTAGAGACTATAGATTCAGTGCTTGACTCAAACTGAAGACGAGAAGGGAAATTAACTGCAGAGAGTCATGATGGATCTCACTGGGGCATGAATATGTTCTAAAATTGATTTGTGATGGTAGCATCACTTAGTAAATCTACTGAAAGTCATTGTACTGTACATGTAAAAACGGGTGAATTTTCTGAAACATGAATTGCATATTAATAAAAGTTTTTTCTTTCTGGTACTAAGGATGGAACCCAGGGCCTTTGCATTGAGCTGCCTCCTGGCTCTTTGAAAAATGTTTTTAAAAAAAGTTGTTGAGACAGGTTTTTTTCCAAATTGATTAACTACCCAGGTGAGCTTGAACTTGCAATCCTCCTGCCTCAGGCTTCCAGAGTGCTGGGATGAGAAGCATACACCATGACACTCGGCTAATAAAAGTGCTCAAAAAGACAAAGTATCACAGGAGCTGAAGGAGAACAGAGTTCAGGTTTCCTATAATTTATTCATTTCACTATGGTGCAGTTTTTTAAAATTAGTGCTTAATTTTAATTAAAATTAACAGTTAAGATGAGGAACAGGACTAGAATAGTCCTTCTTCTGAGAAGTCACATTTATATAAAAGAAAAGCCAGCTGAAGTCCAAAAGGAGGTGCAGCTTCCATTATTGCACATAGATGAAATATGTTCTTTAGGGTAGCATAATCCTCAGGCCAGGCCAGGCCAGGAAACACAGAGAACAAACTTGCAGCCACTTATTCTGGATTCAAAACTCACTAGTGGCCTCAATAAACTCTTTATTAAAAAAAGACTACAGGGTCTTCAACACATTTCAGTTATACTCAAGACTGTTTGTTCCAATCACGTGCAAGTCCAGTGTAGAACTCTACCTCATCTAATGGGATATCTGCAACACTAAAACCTCCCAGGGCCTGTGCTCACGGACAAGAGGGACACTATGGTATAGTTCTTTATTTAATTATTTTTTCCAGTGCTGGGAGTTGAACCTAGGGCTCCATGCATGTTAGGCAAGAGCTCTACCACTGAACTGCATGTCCAAGCCAATAGTCATTTTGACTGTAGTCATTTTTGGTAGACGGACAAGGCAAACAGAAGGGGTAAAGCTATCATTAGAATCACCAGTAAACAAGAGGGTAAAACTAAGACATCTGGATAACATGGAAGTGACAGCATCTTAAGGAAGAGAGAATGGGGAAGAATAAGATTTGTGGGACATAAGAGCATAAGTAATAGTTGTGGTTAACTTTTCTTAAATTCTTAATATCTTCAATTCTAATACCTTTGTAGGTATCATTTTTATGAACTGTGTAACATTGAAAGCTGAGACATGTTATTATCTCCACTTTAGATGATGCACTTGAAGTTCAAAAAATTAATATATTACAGAGTCCTAAATTAATATATGACAGAGTGAGGATTTGAACCCAGGGCACCTGTATTTTACTCTGATGCTATTAATGTATCTTAAAAAGAAAAGAAACTTGTCAGGAGTGAGTGAAAGTCCTGAATCATGTGTTGTGGGTTTGAGCCTGAAATACCCAGAGATTTTGCTGAAGGAAATATAATGTTTTTCTGTATAAGTCAGAGCCACACCAGATATCTTGCTAGTGTGTGTAGGGGGTTCTTCCTGTTTATCGCTGCTAAATGCCAGACAACCCCTTCATTTCACTATATTTGAAGTGTGGCTATGCTCCTTCCTATAATGAACCGAACTCAAGTTTCTGAAACAACATTCAGATTGACTTAAACAATTCCAGAATCCGTGCCCATGCTCCATCTCACCTTCCACTTCTCCCAGCCCCATTTGATTTGCTGCACTGAGAAAGAATCCACACACCTAGGGAACAAATAGAACACATCAACACAGAACTTGGGAAGTAATGGGTAAAAACCTGTGTAGCTCAGTGGCACAGAATTGCCCAGTATGGGCAAAATCTGAGTTTTGACCCTTCAGCACTGCAAAACAAACCAACAGCAATAAAACTGTTATATTTCCAAAGGGGAAAAAATACCCAAAAAACAAAAACAAAAAACAGTAGCATGTGAAATCCTTATGCTCAAATTATAGGGATGTAATCCATATCATTGAAAAAAAAAGCCTGATTAATTTTAAAAGGAAATAAATATTGTATAAGTAGTTTAAATGGAAGTCACATTCTTCTTTTTAAGGAAATATGTTTTGTGTGTAAATTTTGTTAGACAATACTATGCACATATATGAAAGAAGAAATTTGTAAGTAGAAATGAAAGGAATGATGGTTTCATAGATATTGTACAGGAAAGAGAAGAAGTTGAAGGAAAAATTAACATAGTAATGAAAAGATCAGAGAGAAGAGTGATAATAATCTGGCAGACTTGGGATGGGGGAAGGGGGATGATTTTTAACATTATTGTCTTGTGTGGGAGGAAATGCTGAATTAATGCATACTTATTTAAGCAAGATATCAAATTTTGAAGAAATGTATTTTGTGACAAGTTAACGCCTCCCAATAGACCCTGATTACTCCAAAGTAACACTGGGCATGTATTCCTTCAGATATTTGCATATATAAGCTACTCACGTTTCCCCTGTAGCCACCCATGAACAGTCACTGATCATAGCTGATTAGTTATAGACTCCGCTTACAATTTCTTTCTCCATTTTAACAAATGTGGAATCATGCTATACAAACTGGTTTTTTTGCAACTTAATTTTTAAAAAATGTAATATAAGCTTAGATCAGTTTGGCTACACACACATATAGATATCTCTTGCGTAGTTACTCCTTCATACATATGCTAATCGTTTTTTTTAGCCACTATTTTACTTACATATTGAGGGGTTGTTTCACATTTCCATCGTAAATGAAATGGTGTGGTAAATATTCTTGGTTACATTGTACAGGAACAATTTCCAGTGATGACACTTCAAAGACAAACTGAATAAGTAAATTATTAAATGTCAAAATTGCCTCCAAAAAGGTTTTACTATTTTTCTTTAAGACAAGCAAAAGAACACAAAATGTATCCCATGTCTAGAGCATAGAAGCACTAGCCTCTTCCTTTTTCACCTCTCTGTCTTTCGCTTGTCCAGTAGTAAGAGAGCAGCGTATTTTTGCACGCTGTAGTCTATCTTCAGAGTCTTAAATGGGCTTATTTGAACTAGACAGAGCGTCGCCCCAGTGGACGGCAGGCTGGAATAAGTGACGGGTTCTTGAACACCTCGCAGGAAGCATCGATGTGTGTCCCAAGGGGCAGTCGTGGTGAGAACTCTCGGGGTTGTCTTCAGGGCCCCCCACAAGTCAGAGGGACCGGACACCTCCTCTGCCTCCCCAAAGCCCCAGACTTTTTCAGCCGGCAGAGAATCCCTTTTTAAGCCCAGACAGGAAAGGGAGCAGACGCAGCCCACCTCTCCCGGAGGGTCGAATTTCCTCTGGTTGGGTGTGGGAAGGTCCCCGCCCTGCCTGGCCTCCCCAAGCCTTGCACCTGGGGTTCTTGGCCAGCGCTGCTCTGTGCGCACCGTATCACCGCACCTGCCGGTGACCTTGACCTTACAACCCGAGCCGGCGGCCCCCACCAAAGGCGAACTCCCTAGTCCTGCCTGGATCGCTGCTTCCTCCTCCTGGGCCGCGCCCCTAAAACAGAGGCGGCAGCTGAACGTGGATGACCTGTGTGCTGTTCTAGGCCTGGGGCTTCATAACACTCACTCTGTCCCTTTGGTTCGGTAGTACCAAGGTATGCGTGGCTGCCATGAGAATTTGGTTCTTGTAGGCAGAGTAGAAAGGATCAGGCCGACTTAGAAACTGGAGGAAGCAGGAGAGACTGAGAGTGGGGTGACAATAGCTAGGAGGCTGGGGAGTTCCTCCAGCAAGCCCGTCTGGCCCTGGCAGAATGTGGTGGCCTCCTTGGGGACATGCACCCCTTCACTCCCTACTTCTTATCTAGTCTGCAGCTTCCTTGGGTTAAGGGACTGCCTCCAATTGGCCTATTAAGCCATTTCTAGGCTAGAATGATTGTTAGGTCAATTTAGAAATGCACAACAATTCACATAAGTTATCAAAATGTAAAAACACTTGAAAATGAAATACCTGGCAACATTATCAACAAGAGCAGAGAATCTGCCATCTCATCAACTTAATTTCCTAATGTTACCAAAGACATTTCTTCCATTTCCATTGGCAGCCTGCTCTGTAGGCACTGATGTGCGTTCCCTGCTGGAATCACAGAATGTCACGTTTGGAACACCCTGAAAAACAAGTCCCATTAATTTCCCCTGTATTTGATGCTGTGAATTAACCAGGTCACCTAGTGTGTGACAGAGTTGGGACTGGTACTGTCTTCACTCATGTGTCACGCAGCCAAACAGTGGCAGTGGCAGGTGAAACATCAACTTCCCTGATCATTGGGCCACTCTGGTAGCTCAGCAGCCTCAGTAAACACAACCAATGGGCAAAGATACTGCATATCACTCTGACCTAAGCCCTTGGGCTTTGACCTGACACCTCCCTCTGTCTGCACCTATTGAACAAAGGAATCTAGGAGCATGGGTCTTGCTTTCAGTTTTCAGGTGCTAGGTTTTCACCCAAGAAATAACTGTGTAGAACTATTCCCCACCCTCATTTGAAGTCTGACAGTAGACCTAGCCAGTACCATGACAATTATGTTTGAAAGTGCTAATCTGATCTCATTGGAAACAAGAATATCTAACCATCAAGGAAATTTTCCCAAATCTTCCAACTTGCCACCTACAGGCTGGATGGGGACTGGAAAATCTAACAGCCATGTCCCTTGGACCACCCTGCCATACTTCTGAGTCCTGTCCCATATTTTTCATTAGGGAGCCAGAAAAAACTGGCTAGACTAACAGACCATATTGTAGTGACTGTCAAAAAAACACAGAGGACAGAAAATGAGTTGTTGCTGATAACTGCAAGTATGGGAAAGGAGAAATACTCCTAAAACGGCTTCATATTTTACTTAGGAGCGTTTCCCACCCAAAACTAAAGCATGTAAAACAGGTCGGAGACCTTAATATTTCTCCATCAGGGAAATAAAAGCTTGAGGGCTTTATGTTAGGTTAGCATATGGAATATCTATCTGTAACTGCATTAGCACTTTGGAACTATCTCCTTACCTTCCCTGGAGTAAGTGAACAGCTTCCAGAAGCTACAGATTTTGAGGGAGAGTTTCAATTTGAATTTGAAATCAAGGCTTAACAATCCCACTCTATATGAAATTACCACCCTATTTTAATAAGGGCCAAGATGTTTATAGCTCACTTAAGGTCTTACAGCAAATTGAGAGCAGAAGTAGAAGAGTTGGCTGTTTTTCCTCAACTGGTCTCCTGAGATAACCTTATACACTCTCATTTCATCCCTAGAAAACCTAATCTGTCCTCACAATCTTTTCCCAATATCTATCTCACTTAGGTATTATCACTGTGTAGGTAAAATGATTTTTTAAAAGTAGCATGCTGTACATATAAAAATAATTGGGTTGCTGGTAGCATTCTTGCAAGTTTCATTTTGTTTTTTTTTGTTTTGTTTTATTTTGAGTTTTTTTTTTTTTTTGCTTGTTTTTAATTTAGCTGCCTGCCTGGAAAACGGCTTACTGTGATCTGAACTTCTATGAAGATGTATTACATTCAAACACAACTCTTTATCACCACTCAGAAAGACTAGAGATATTTATATTTTCTCTCCCCACCCCCAAATACACACACTTGAAAAAAACATAGCTCCTTCATTTCCTATTCTTTTGTAGACCTTTGGTCTTTCCGGTTCTGTGCTCTTTATAATTCTATTTTATTTACAGTGCTGGGGATTGAACCCAGGGCCTTATGGATGCCGAGCAAGCACTCTCAACCTTATTTTCTTTCCCTCTTTTTTCACAAGTACAGCACAGGCATGCTGTAGCCTCATCAGTAGTGAAGCCACAGCTCCCAAAGTCTAGTGAGAAATAACTCTAGCCCCCAATCTTATAAACAACCCTACAAAGTGCTTATACCTTACTCTCTTTTAAGAATGCTCCTGGAAACTGCCACATGACATTCAAGCTCACATGTCATAGGAACCAGAATCTGATCATAAGGCTACTTCTAGTTGCCAGTGAGGCAAGAGAATGTACTTTTTTTTTTTTTTTTTGTAATTGGGATTGAACTCACAACCTCACGTTTGCCAAGCAGGCACTTACGCCGCTGAGCTAAACCCCCAGCCCGAGAATGTAGTCTTTAGACCTGAAAGCCACACATGCAGACCAGGACTGGAAATTCTTGGGTCATGCGAGGAGACACAGCTGTCTGTCGTCAAGTGACTGGCACAGTGTACGCAGGCACATAGTAGGGTCTCAGCAAATGTTATGTAGACTGTGTTAGACTACAGTATCCTTGGAGGACTTCTAGGACCTTCACCAGGAAGATTAATAACACCTAAACCTTGGGTGGCACAAGCTAGGAGTAGAAGTTGCTGAGAGAGGATGGGGAACGTAGCTTTCCAAAGTTGCTGTATCTTTAAATCAGCTTCCTCCAGGGAAAGGAATCTTCAAAATGTATTCTCTCCATCTCCCAATATTCCTTCAAAAATAGTATCTAGTGGCCCTGAAGCAAGGCCAGCAGATCGCTGTAGCTGCTGGTTTCAAACAGGAGCCTAAAGAGAATTCTTTCTGTGGTCTGTTGGCCATTTCAGAACTTTGGAAATGGAATGGTCAATTCATCAGAAAGAAATAGCA